>BJBW01005460.1:233456-246120 GCA_004320125.1 Scolopax mira
TTTGTTGTGTGGGTGTCTATTTTTGTCAGTTAGGTTAACGGTTGGACAAGATGATCTTTAAGGTCCCTTCCAACCTAGACGATTCTGTGATTCTGTGAGAAACTTTTATGCATGAAATTATTATGTTTCACATTCTTTGAAGCAGGAACCATATATTTTGTATTTGTACAGCGCAGAGAAGCAATCCAAGTCCAGAGACTGTTGTTATTATAGAAGATGTATAGCAATAATGGTATCTAATCAGCATGTTATGTTGGAACATAACCGTAAAACCATGAGTCACTGTGCTCTCAGTGATGTGGTAGGTTGACCTTGGCTGGATGCCAGGTGCCCACCAAGATGCTCTATTGCTTTTCCTCCTCAGCTGCATAGGGGGAGAGAAAATATGATGAAAAGCTTATGAGTCAAGACAAGGACCAGGAGATCACTCACCAATTACTGTCACAGGCAAAACCAACCCATCTTGGGGAAATTAATTTAATTTATTGTCTATTAGCACCAGAGTAGGATAATGAGAAATAAGAACAAATCTTAAAACACCTTCTCCCCACCCCTCCCTTCTTCTCAGGCTCAACCTCACTCCCAATTTCTCTACGTCCTCCCCACACACAGTGTACAAGAATAGGGAAAGCTGGTTGTGGTCAGTTTGTCACATGATTTTCTTGATACTCCTTCCTCCTCACACTCTTCCCCTGCTCCAGTGTGGGATCCCTTCCACGTGAACCCCATGAACCCTCCATGAGCACCAACACAGGTTCTTCCCACAGGCTGCAGCTTTTCACACACTGCTGCAGTGTGTGTCCCTTCCATGGGGTGCAGTCCTTCGGGAACAGACTGCTCCAGCGCAGGTACCCCATGGAGCCACAGATCCTGCAAGCAAGCATGCTCTAGCATGGGCTTTCCGTGAAGTCACAGCCTCCTTCAGACTTTCACCTGCTCCAGCAAGAGGTTCTCCATAAGCTGCAGGTAGATCTCTGCTCTACTATTAACCTCCATGGGCTGCAGGGGAATAGCCTGCTTCACCATGGTCTTCACCACGTGCTACAAGGGAATCTCTGCTCCAGCTCCTGGAACACACAGCTGTGTCCATTGGTGGATCCAGCTTGGAGCTGGCTGGCATTGGCTTTGTTAGACATGGGGGAGGCTTCTGGCATCTTCTCACAGAAACCACCCCTGTAGCCTCCCTAATTTCAGAATTGCTTTGCATTGTCCAAATTATGTTGGCTAATTTGAACTTTATTGAAAATTGTGACTGTGACTGGTATAGGTAAAAATCAAGTTTTGATATGATCTGTAATAGAAATCAGCCATGATAAACTCTAGTTTATCATTTCAATATGTTTTTATCAATATAGTCACAAAACCAATTTTAGTCAAGAATTATTGTTATCGGTATCATATTTACAGGGCCCTTAGTGTTTGCTTTCTCCCAGACCAATGAGCAAGAGGTACTTAGATCAGACGGTTATAATACTGCATGCCATTGAACTCAAGGGGCTCTTGGATTTCTTACTGTTTCTCTTTATCCATCAATTGCCATACTATCATAAAAAGTGTAGCAGGTATTAATACAACCATGCTGTTCAGCCCCTTGATGACTGCAGTACTCCCTAAATGAATGATGTCCGATCTGTTGTGAAATTTCTTCATTTTTGAATGTCTTTTAGACTCTGTTTAACTAGTAAGAATATTAACAGTATATCATGTACGTGCCACTGCCTGGTTTTTATTGGCAGCTGTAGAAGAGATGATGTTCTGTGACGGGGCTAACAAATGCCTTCTCCTGAAGAACTGCAAAGCAAACACTTTACTAACTAAAGCAGTTTAGTGACACTTCAGGCAGCAGATGGAAGTGGGAAGCTATTTACAGCACACAGTGATGTTACACAACAGTTTTTGGAAGAAAATACGGAAAAGAGTCTTTTGTTAACTAAAACTGCAAGGGGAATTGTCTACATTACACAATGCTAAAAAGCAGAATATGTTATCCCCTGTGGAGGGTTACATTAATGCAGTGATGCTAATTTAAATGCTGGAGCTAATTAAGTCAGAACTAGCTTGATTATCTGTGGACGGCACCAATACTGCCAGGTAGATGGACCCTTAATTTTTGTGTTTCAGACACAAGAAACCCAAGTATGATTTCACAACAGTGTAAATCAGGGGTGAACTTGTTGAGGTAAAGTGGTTTATGGTTTAAAGCAGGGTGAGTTTTATGAGACTCGGGCCTTTAGAAAGACACACTCTTTGAAGCAGTGCATCAGCTGACTCCATAGAGAGTGTGAAGGAATAGTGCAGGTATTGAATAGGGAGTTTTAATATGTGTTTTTGCAAACAAACTCTAAACTCAGTAATGGATTATTTTAATTTAAAAAATTGGACAGTTGCTTTAAATGATTTTGTAATTCTTTTAAGATTAATTTAAACTGTTTTCTTTCTAAAACAAACTTGCATATTTCTTTATCACTTCCACAGTTCTTTCAATATAACTTCTTTCAGTCTCGCTTTTTAACCTCCTGAGGTATAATGGAACAGATAAATCAATTACATATATGAAGAATTGGTGTAAAATGTTGGGAAGTTTTATTTTTTGAGACACAAATGTTCTATAGCAGTTTTAAAAGGGTGAGGGTTTTAATTATTTGGAAAGGAGATGTTTCTCATTATAATTTTTAATCATAAATTCTAGTTAAAGTAGATTCTAGTAAATTCTGTTTAAGAGGCTAGGGTGTTCATTTTCATGAGTTTTTAAAGAATCAACTCCAGGTCCTTGCTTTCTTTCAACTTGAGTAGAGCCTTTAACTGTAGTATTTGATGCCCTAGTTGACTTATCTTGCCCACTAGGATAAAAGTACTATGATACCTTTCTTTTTTTTTTCCAGTTTGAAAAAGTCTAAATAGCTACTACAGAATTGTTTAATCTCACAACACTAAGTAGTTAGCTAGTGTTAATATTTATGAAAAATAAAATAGTTGAATTTCTTTTGTTCGTAGTTCCACTTTTCATAAATAATACAGTATTATCTGTAGCAGAGATCCTAGGTGTCCAGCATTGTAGATGAATGTTTTTGCTGCTGGATTATGATTTGCTTTTTGCTCTCTGGTTCAATTAATATTTAATAACTATACAAAGGGGAACAGTTCAGGCAGGCTGAGCTGAGATACAGAAGTTGAGACTTGTCCATAACTGAGTAGTGATGGCCTTGGTTGGTGTTTTAGAGATTGTCTGACAGTCCCTGGACTTTTTAAGGCCCAGTCCTAATCTAATCATGCATACTTTTGATGGAGGCTTTGAGAGACTCCAGTAAAGAGAGTTAAAGAACAGACACGCTCAATTGGCTGTGTCTGACTTTGTTCCTGCAGATGCATCCTGTGGCAGGCAGGGTTAGTTTGCTGCTATTTTGTAGAAAATGAACTTTGAATGGGCTTTCTAAATCTCAAGAAGGGTTAGATTCCTGTGTAAGGTTGCTAGAAATGAGATAAACTAGTCATGGGGCCTAGAGATGTATTAAAATCATGGATTATTATGGAAGCAGGACAAGCACTGCTATGAACCTCTGGGAGGAACAGAGAAGAAAACAGGAAAAGCTATTTTTTTAAATTGCATTCTATTGGGATTTGGGAATGGCTACCTGAAAGAAGTGGTTCTGAAAGCCTGGGACATAGAAATGGACATGGCTTGGAGGTTTTATGTCTGATAGAAAAGAGGCAGTTTAAGTCTTGGTGTATGGAAGCAAAGAGGCACTCCAGGAGAGGTTGCTGGAAAATTTTATACTGGGAAAAAATTGCTAATGCATAGTAAGTAGTGTTTGCGTTTACCTAACTTGTGGAAAGAAGGGATAGTACAAAAGCATTGTATCAGGGCAATACAGCACTGTTGAAGGCAACTCTTTCAGGGAGAAACGTATCTGGGTTGTGCCTCAGGAAACAGGGAAAAGGTATTCCAGCACACCTCACATTCATGTCTTCATATAGATAAAGCAAGGCATCATCAGAACAAGATGGAATTGTTAGTAAAAAGATGGAGACAGCTATTTCACCAAAGCCAGGAGCTCAGTGATTGAGACACTCACTGTAGCTTGATTGAGTTCTTGATCTCAATCAAGAAAATACATTCTCAAGCAGTGTTTGAGACTGTATTTTCTGTATCTGGATACTCCAGCACAAAAGTCTTGAAACATGATCCCTTGCAGCATACAAACTGTCAGGCCAATGTGCTACAAAATGCATCATTCACTCTCAATGCTGAGCAGATTCTGGAAACAAAGGAGTGGTGAATACCTGATTGTTGTTTCCTGACTCCAGTAAAAATTAATTACCAAGTTCAGACTAGAATTCAGAAATGCTCCAGAAGGAGGAGAAAAGCAGCTTTTCTTTTCACTTTTCTGGTTCCTGCAGCACGGGTCAGCTGAGCAGCAGCACCCTGAACTGAGTTACTCGCTGATGCCATAAACTAGCAATAGTGAAGGAAAGAATTATTCTGGAGTGTAGGCACTGATCTCAAGTGGAAGTCTTCCCTTTCAACTGAAAACTCTAGTTTTTTGTGGATACAAGAGGTGGGTTTGAGTTGATTCAACACCAATGGCTAGTATCAAAGGTTTTAGATAAGATTTTAGGTACAGCATGTATATGCCCTTGTTAGGTTTTCGTCTGACATTTGATGTGAAGTAAGAAAGAATATTAAACCTGAATAGGTGTCAACTAAATGTATTTCCATTACGCATTGCTTATAATAGCAAAGTTGAAGAAATTCCAGCCTTAAGCTTTTATTCCCAATCCCTATCACTGTGTCATGACAATATAGCTGTTTGTTTAGTGACAGTTTAAACTGAATCACTGAGATGACTGAGGCTTTAAGAAAAATTGTAGGTTACCTTTTAGTACACGCCCTTTCCATGGTTGCCTCATAGACCCATAAGCATCTGTATTTACCGAACTGGTTAAGTAGGAAACTGCTGTATGGCAAGGGCTGTAAGTTTAGTTAGGAAAGCTTCCTGACACAGCTGTATTGGTGTACAGCAGTGTGTTGTAGGATTACTAGCAGTTGAAAGAGAGGTCAGGGTAACCTACACTCTTTGTATGGGGTGTGTGTCTGAGCTGAGGACTGTGACCGTGGTAACTGGGGAATTGCTGCCTTCATTCTGATGACTAGTAATGGACACAATGGACACAAACCTGAAATTTCAAGTTTCTGTACACAAGAAATCACTTTATATGTACATGCATCCAAAACCAGGTAGATACGGTCTAGAGTGTCTGGAATAGATACCTTTAATAGGAGATAATTTCCACTGAATGTGTAGGATTTTGACCACCCACACCCCACCCCCATTACCATTTATTCCACCAGACCTTAAAGATTTCTTTATCTGACTATGGGAAGACCAGTAGCCTCAGCTTAAGGATCAACATCATGTTCCTAAATTATTTACTTCTCAGACTTCTCTTATGGTATCCCATTGTGTGGGGATCCTACTGCTAATTAACTGTAACAAACATATTTGAGAAAAGTGCTGTTTGTGTATTTAGTTGATTTTATTCCTCTCAGGAAAATCTTTAATTGGTTCCCACAAATAACAACTAATTTTTCCCAGTTCACAGGGGTCAGTGTGGATGTTTTCTGGAGACAGGTAGCTGAGACATAGCTCACCCAGGTTTGGAAGCTCTTCTTCAGTTGTGTGATGGAGTCTTTTTACAACTCTTGCCTCGTAACTTCATGAAAGTCTGTGTATGTCATCACAGATGTGCTAGGATTTGTAGCATGAGCTGTCTTCATTTAAACAAGCATGAGGGAAACTTGTTGCAGGTGATAAGTGATACTCATGAGTACATGAAAAATGCCTTTACTGCATTTCCAATTTTGTGTTTTGCTTTTCAGCTAACTGCTGTTAACAGATGGCTTAGTAGATTCAACAGGTCAGTGACTGTGTAGGGCTACAAATAAAAACTAGACATATTTTAATATTCTTTGATAGCAGTCGTGAAAGAACTAGTTTTGCATTGGCTTTTACATTGTCACCTTGATGCTAACTTCTAGCTACATCCTCATATTTGAATCAAAACTCCACAGGGATTGTCCTTAGCTTTTGCCTGAAGCAAGGGTACTCTAAACAGGTTGGGTTTAAGTGTGATTGCATAACAGTTTAAACCATCTCCACCTCCTCATTTATTCTTTCACTGATACTCATCTGATTTGTTCAAAGAGATAAGGTAAAAAAAGCCAAACAACAAACCTCTACCGAGAAAAAACTGATTGGTTTTAGTTCCTTGAACTGATTCATTGCAGGTTCAGATGGGTACTGGAAAAGATGCTACAGAGGAGGTACAAATGCCTGGAGTTTATTGGGCAGGACTGCTGAAATTAATTTAAGTAGTAGAACCATGCCATATAAACTGACTTAACTGTTCAACATTACCCGAGTCCAGAAGAAAATTATCCTCTACTACAAAACGTGAAGTGGTTTTTTTCAGGTTGATATCTGTAATTTATAAGTAGGTTGAAGGTTGTTCTAACAATCTCTCTCTATATATATAAATTTCTTTTGAAGATAGCAGATGACCATTAGCCATGCTGACCCCATATTCTGCTCTACAGTTGGAGTAACTTTGCATGTTAAAATCCTGTGCCCTATTTTGGTTTATATATCATACCATACTTTAGGTATTTTCTTCTGTTCTAATCCATATAAGGAAAAAGCTAATATTATAGTGAGTTTTATGGGAATAACTTCAGAGTGGTGTAACTAGAATGATTGCCTCTCCCTTGCTTAAAATACCCTGTCTCTTTCCTAACTAATAATCTCAATCCTATTGTGCTACCAGAATGAAATAAGCACCTATATTGTTTAATCAGCCTCCTGAATGTTGAGCAGTCAGTGTCCAATGACTGATAACTGGTAGCTCATTAAATTCCATATAAACTACTTCATGGAAAATATTTAAAGGATTAATGAGTTAGCACTGAGTCATTTTTTTATTTCTGCCACGTAATTTTAATAGAGTTAGTTAAACTTATTTGCTCTTATTTCCTAATCCAGTTCACAGACTGCTAGTGTGGGCACTAGTGAGGGTTAAGTTGAAGCAAGAAACCTTTTCGTACAACAGTGCCATTCTAAAAACAGTTGTTGGGTTTCATATAGCACTGGTAGATTAAAACCTGCCTCTTTGGTTCTGCTTCCTTCCCCACAGGGAACCTCCCACCTTTAGCTTGGTGGGAGGCTAATTCTCTATCCACCCTGAAACTCAGGTCTGGGTGTTCTCATCCGCAGAATGCATTGTTAATCAGGCAGTGTGATCCTGCTAAGCTACAGAGTAGCTTAAGAGTTGGCTCTTGGCTACTGTCCTAGCCCAAAGGCTTCGTGAGCATTTCCCAGTACGCGAGACACAATGCAGAGCAGCAGCATGTGTGTCTCTGCAGCTGCTGGCCTGCCAAGCGCAGCGTTCCACATGGGGCAGATGATGTCCATGCCCCTCTCCGCCTTTTGTTTCGTGATGCCTTGGTCCCCAGCTGTGCTGAAGAGATTTGCCTCAAAAATTCGTTCATGTTTTCCTTTAGAGAATTAATTAATGCAAACATTCTGGAGTGTTTTACAAAACAGATCTCTTCCCATGTAAAACATAAACTGAAATCAACTGACAATTCGCACTGAAGCTGTCTTCTGTGTTGCCAAAAATAGACCACTGAAGTTAAAAATACATAGGCAAGAGTCTGTTAATTTTACAGTCAAGCAAAGTCTCTGTTTCTTTGTTTAGCTAGTTGGAGAATTCCACAGGCAAGGCACATGATACAGTAAACACGGCATGGCACCAAACAGTGAAGACTGCAGGTGCACTTAAAGTGCAGTTTGTTCAAAAGTCCAGTTAAAGCTGAACATAGAGATCCCCTGGAGACATACTGAAATAATACTGATTTACAGGTATGCTTTCTGCTAGAAAACTATTAACTAATGTAATCGTCAGTTGATCTCTAAAACTTAAAATAGCCTGACCCTGTTACAACTCACCAGAACAAGAATAAGACAACTCACCACTACAAGAATAAATTTGATCAGAAGAATACATATTTATACAGGTACATTGTTCTTTAAATAATCAGTCATGGTGACTCTTAAAGGCCAATTCTGAGGATTGATAACCATTCTACCCTGAAGATTTTTGTTTGGTCTTACAATTTTCTACCAAATATTTTCACAAGAAAAGACCGCTTTTCTTCTGAATGTAGATATATTTCAGATTTTTTAATAGACAAAGGGCTTTTCCCAAGCTTTTTAAATGATCCAATATGAGTGCAATTTCATCTTTTCCATATCCTTTAATGTGGGGGGTTTTTTGTTTCAAATATGCATTACTGTTTCTATATGAGAATTATATCCTCTAATCTTCTCAGCTCCCGCAGAGAATGGATATGAGCTACCAGGCAGAAGGCATTAAGTGTAGGTATAGTTCTGTGGAGTTCTGTGCAAGAATATAGTTAAGCCAATTTATTTTTTTTTTAGCAGAATCAGGTTTTCTGGATCAGAATATGTCACAGGATCTAACATAGAATAGCTGAGATTACTTCAGGTGGTTCTGAATTTGATTTTGTTAACCATAGCAATTCCAAAACAGAAAAGCATTCTAAAGCTCCTCTTGAGCTACAGTAACCACTTTAAATCCCAAGGCAAGATTTATTTGTAAGGGTTCTTGAAGGTCTGAGTTACATTAATGATATAATGCTCTGTAACATATCTTTTCTTTGAAAACTGTCTTAATTTTCTGTTTAGAGTTCTGTTTAAAACATAAGTGCTTCAAGAATGGATTAAAATACACAGCAAATCTCCAAAGGTAATAGTGTTTCTTTAGAGGCGTTTCCAAAAGACCTCTGGAGAGAGCAATACCACATTTGCTGTTGCTTGATTAATTCCTGATGATGAAAGAAATAATGAAATCACTCCTGAGTAAAGTGGCCAACAGTTGTCATGGAGGTAAATAGGATCAGAAGGTGGCAATCCTCTATGGCAGTTTGTCTCACACTATAGCTTAGAGCCATTCACACAGTGTGTTAAGCAGAGTTAGGTACAAAATGGTAGATGGCAAGGAGTGAGCAATGAAGGTAACTTTTACAGAGGGAAGACTTTGTCAATGACTGTGAGAACTGCTGAGGCTTCAGAGAAGACAAGCAACTGGATACTGTCAGTGTGATGCTGTAGGCTAACATAAGGTCTCAACAAGCTTTTCTCCTTAACAGGGTAATTTTGTTTGCAATCTCTCTGAACATTATTACAAAGCACATTCTTGCATATTCAGTATGTTCCTACATTTTATGAATGCTGAAAAAACAGAAGAGTGCTGAAATCTACAGTATTTGAAGAGAAGCTGAACTCAGAGTTTTAATGTGAGGAGAATCAGTCCAGTTGTTCAGGAGGAATAAGTGACTTAATTTTTAAGTAATTACATAAGGAGAAAAATTATTAAAAGGCTTTTCATATGGGGGTTAAAGTCATAGGAACAAATCACCAGAACCTAAAACCAGAAAACCATAAACTTAAAAGTAAACAATACCCTTTTTGTTCTGAGCATGATTCTTCTGCCAAGTTAAATTATCAGGGATAATATCTAAATAAGGACTTTATGGTAGGTATCTATAGGGAGAAGCAAGGCATAAGCTGAAAATTATATATTTTTTTTGGTGTCAATTGACAGGGGGAAAGCCACAATACTGCACTTCAGCCAGGAGATTTGGAGTCAAAGAACGTTTCTGAAATTTGTGGAGGCTGCCTGAGAACCGAGTCTGGTAAGATCACAGTGTTACTTCTGCCCTTTTCCTGGATGATACGTATTATCTCAAGTTATTTGGATAAATGGATAAAATGTACTAGCCCCAGATGTGCAGATGTTACTAGATGTTCTGATTTTTCCTTTCACCCTGGAACTCTGTGTCTGCAAAAAAGTGGGAATTACTTAAGTAATAAGAAGTAAAGTATGTGGAGTGCTGCCCTGCTGCAAGTATTCCACTAGAAACTTAAGCCGTGGGCAAGCTGACACAAAATTCCTGTTACCTAGGATTATAGAATATGTCTGTATCATATTATCGCCAAAAATGTATATAATATTTTAATTTGAGTTTTAAATAGAACATTTCTTCAAAAATAGTAATTCCCAGTGTTTTAAATAAAATCATGTGTCCACCCCACTGTTTAAGTATTGTAATAAACAGCCTACATGTTAGTAAATACCCGCTAGGTTTTGTGTCTAATGAAAAGAGACACAGAGTTGAAAGGAGAGACTCCAGAGGAAACTCTGAAGAAACATTTCAGACTTTGTTAATAAGCAGAAATAGGATCAAGTCCATGTAAAAAGAGTATTTGAAAGTCAGTTTTATTTAATATAGAGGAACCCTGTGCTTTGAACTAGGTCTGTTATTTCTCTATTTGTGTTTTTTCCTTATAGCTAGACGTGGTGGTACGTTTATATATGTAGGTAATTTCTTTTAAGTATTTTCCTCAGATTTACAGAATGAAGTTGGGCAAGCAAACCCTGCAAGGCCACCTGAAAACTTCATATGTCTTTAGAGACTACTATCAGCAGAAAAAAAAAGTTATTTTTTTACAATCATCTCTTCTCCCAAGAGCTGTGTGTTTTTGCTTGGCGTTTTCATTTTGTTGAAGATGTGTGCATCTTTGTGGGGTTTGTGAGAATTTTGCTTCTTGAATAGAAGAAATAACCTCAAGTTTATAACTTGAAACTGTATATCTGAGAAATAAGATATTTCAGTTAACAAACAAACATTTGCTTTTAAATTTCAGAACATCTTTGAAGCAGATGAAATTATGAATTGGCAAACATCTAAGCTAAAGCCAATCTTTGTAAGACAATGCCAGAATATAATTTTAAAGATCTGAGAACCACAAAAGCAAGGGTGTTTTAAAAAAGTGACAGAAGGCCAGGCTGCTACATACTGCCTACAGAACAGTGCCCTTGCTAAACACAGCAACACAGAGTTGGGTTTCAGCATTGTTCTTCATTTCATAAAACCATACAGATTTCAGTTATGTTTAACTTTTTGCCCATATTGATTTGTACAGTTATACATCATTTGGTGGTTTTATTTTTCCAATGTTTCACACAGGATTTTTGTTGAGTTCCCATGCTAAAATTGGGAATTGGGGAATCTCCATCACATAGCTATGTAGAAGTGATATAAAAAAACAGAGCATGTAATTATAAAGTCTGTTTGTTATTGAATATTATGAGATGACTCAAGAATGTTGTATATATAGAAACTATACTAAGGGGGAAAGATGCAGGCAGCTATACACTGTGCAGAGTAGTTTAGAAAATACTTCAGAACTTCAGGACAGGTCTTTTAAGGTAAGAAAAATACAGAAATAAAGGGAGAGTAGAATGAAATACTGAAGTAGTTTAAGTTAGACTAGTCTGACACCGTCTATATAGAAGTTCAGGAAATCTCATCTAATTTCAGTGAAGTGTATCTTTTGTTGACATAGGAAACTATGAGATTGAAAAGTGAGATTTAGAAAGGGATTTGTTGGACTGTACCTCAGTCAGTAATGACACTAGCAATGAAAGGAAAGCTCTTGTGTAGAAGAAGGTTAGCTTTCAAATTCCTCAGTGTAGTGTTGGATCTGTATCTTTAATACCTGTTTTAAAACTCAAAAGCTAGGAATACGGTGATGAAATTTCCCAGTCATGCAAAGTGCATGCTCAGTATCGAAATGTTGTATGGGAAAAACTAGGTGACCTTGAGAACTCCAGTAATGAAATTCAGTGGTACAAAATGCAAATCCAATGGAATGAAAAGCAAGGACACAGAGTGGACTAATAACAAAATTTACTCTTTCAGCCAGAAGCTCATTAGCTGGAAACACAAGCAAATTACTTTGGCAAGTACAACCCTAGGAGCTTTGGCCTGCCTTGGCTGAATTATTAAGAAACATGAACTATAATCAGTGCAGAAGCAAAGAAAAACTCTATTCTTACTATTTTAGTAGCCTTTCTTACAAGAAGATATCTCAAAAATAATCTTTTTATCCTGGCAAAAAATCTGAGAAGGAATAAAATTATTGAATCATGGAATGGTTTGGGTTGGAAGGGACCTTTGAAGATACTGAATTCCAACCCGTCCTACCATTGGCAGGGACATCAAAGCTCCATCCTACTGTCTGCACTCTGAGAGGGAACATTGTAGCTTCCGTTAAAGCAATTAAAGGGTTGATCACCTCCCAGTAAGAACAGTGAGAGCCAAAGAAACAACTGCTATTAAAAAGTATCTTGCTTAGTTCATTAACAGGCTTATGCAATATGGTTATTTGTAATATCAGGTGGTTTGGCTGAATCAGGTGATTTTTTCCAACTTGTGTTCCCACTTGTTCCCAGCTCCAACCTGGACAGGCTGGAGAAGTGGACTCAAGTAAACCTCATGAAGTTCAACGGAAGCAAGTGCAAGGTTATGCACCTGGGCCAGAACAATCCTCACCATCAGCACAGACTGGGCAATGAGGTGTTAGAAAACACTCTGAAGAAAGGGACTTGGGGGTGCTGATGGACGAGAAACTGGACATGAGCAGACCAATCGCATCCTGGGCTGCAGCCAAAGAAGTATTGCCAGCAGGTCCAGAGAAGTGATCTCCCACTTTGCTCTGCTCTGGTGAGACCTCATCTGGAG
>BJBW01005461.1:0-10293 GCA_004320125.1 Scolopax mira
CCTAAACAATTTTAAGACCAGAAACACATTCAGAAGACATAGAAATAGGGGCCTGCTGGCTTCAAAACCCTAAGGTTATTCACAATTCTCAAGAGCTATTGTAATTAGCTGGAGGAAAAGGGGAAGATGGAAGGAAGGTGTCTCCCTGACAGATGGGTTCTGTGAGGAGAAAAGGTAAAAAGTGTAGTTACTAATAGTTTCCACTAGATGGCTCCCGAAGAATGAAGAGGATGGCAATTCTGACTACAAAAAAAATACTGGTCTTGTGATCAATGAGTTTATCATACTATAAGCCAGTGTTGCTCCTTACAGCAAAGTGGTAACCTTGATCCAACTCCCACAGGTAAGAAACAGCACATAAATACCAGTAAGCAGTCTGTTCAGCAAGTAAGTTACTGCCTAACACAACTCTTAAAGCAATGCAACTATTAAATTAACTCAATGAATTCTTATAACAAACACAAAAAAATTGTTTTAACACATTCTGGACACATCTGTCATTATCTCAACCCTTCAAGCCCCATGTTGGGTGCCAAAAAGGACTGTTGTGGTTTAGCCCCAGCCAGCAACTAAGTACCCCACGGCTGCTTGCTCACCAACCCCCCTTGCCGGGGAGATAGGGGGATTGGAAAAAAAGATGTAAAACTCCTGGGCTGGGGTAAAGACAGTTTAATGCAACAGGAGAGGAAGAGGAAAAATGATAACAGTAGTACTGATAGAAGAATATGCAAAGCAAGTGATAGGCAGTGTAACTTCTATATGGTATGGAATATCCCTTCGGTGAGTTTGGGTCATCTGTTCTGGCTGTGCACCCTCCCAGCTTCTCAGGAAAACTAACTCTGTCCCAGCCAAAACCAGCACAGATGGCTTGTCATAGTAGCATGCCTTTGGTACTCCTTTTAGGCAACTGTAATTCAGTTTTCCTATACCAAATACATTTTCACAGCACTTTTTTTTCCCCCTATATTCAGTTCCACTGGATTATGTATGACTGACTCTGTAGCACAAGATGCTGATATTGTCATCCTTTGCATTGTTATATATATTAGTAGAAATCTACTTATATATTTTGAGTGTTTCTTTTGAAAGCTACTCTGACTTTTGAGGTTCAGCATTGCTCTGCTCCTAGAGTTGCAGCAGTTTTGATGACTCCCTTTTTATCAAGAGAATATATACGTGCTGTTGAACATAGCAGAAAATCCCTGAAAAGTGAATGGCTTTGAGTTTTTAATAGTAAATTGATATGTCTCTACTTGAAATTTTGTTTGCCTACAGTAACCTAAATGTATTGCAGATTTTTTTAATGCATTTTTTTCATTGTATATACCAAAAAGACCTATTCCTCCACATTACTTGTATCATTAGAAAATACAGACTACTTTAAGGGGCTTTATTCTTGTGAGCTCAAGGGAATGAAGTATTGCACTCTTGGATTTTAAAAACCCTATAGAACTCTAAAATTATTAGAGTTATATCTCATATTTATATTCAGTATTTACAGAATATATTGAGCCTTTATGTTCCAGCTGCATGTTGTAATTGATTCAATGGGAAACATGCATTGCCTATGCATAAAATTCCTAAATGGCATTTTTTAGTTTTAGATCATTAAAAGAAGAGTTTGGCTGCACTGAGTTCTAAAAATTTTAATTCCAAAGCTAGTCATACATGATGTGTAACATGTGGAAAAGACAAAACTTTATCATGAAAATTGTCTTTGTGGTCAAACTAATGCTTTTCTATATGATTTCAGCATATGAATTTATAGGAATCAATTTATTTTTCAAGATTTTTTTTTTCTGTTGGCTCAGTGTTGCAGCACTAACAGAGTGCTAAAATGCTAGTGTTAACATTATGTCTATAGAAAAAGTAGGAAGGATTTGTGGCACGCTGCTCTCGGAAGGGCAGGGAAATATGCAAAGGCTTTGACTTCCTTGAGTCTGGAGGTTGATTACCTTGAGAATAAGTGGGCCATGCCTGAAGCACATTTAACGTGAGCCCCTTCTAGGGAGAAGGGAAAGACTGGGGAAAATTTGAAAGGTTATAGCTTCTTTCTGATGCTTGTTTCCATACTGATATATTTTTGCTTCAGTGGAATCAATTATTTTTGAGTTTGCAAACATTTGTCTCAGTTCTTCACAAGATGCTTCTTAAGCTGTCACTTTTTGCAAAAAAACCCACATACATGTACGTACAGTTTTAAGTGAAGGTGTTAGGTAGGTAGAGAACAATAAACACCAAATTTTGTCATATGTTTAAGGTGAAAGGCAGTCAAACTTCAGGACAGTTTCTCTGGCACGGCTGCATTACATGATGTTGAGGTTCTTCTTGCAGAAGGGTATACCAATTCCAGGTCTTACCTGGTTTTGATATGGTGGTTAATGGAATTTAGCCAAGGCTTTTTTTTTTTTTTTTTTGCTGATCATAGATTAATTCATATGGCTTAGGTCAATGTTTTGATGTATCATAAATTAAGGGAAGTGTTCAGGCTATATAATATGCAGCTGTATGCACAGTAATCTAGATATGTTACCCAGAATAAGCTAAGTGACAGTAACTTTCAGATTGTAACCAAATGTCACATATTATAGAAATTTACAAAAAAGAGGAGGAGGGATCACTTAAAAATTCCATTTGATTAACAGGAAAAATCTTTATAGTATTGTCAGAAAATTAAAGAACTCTGGTGTCTTACAAACCTGAAAGCAAACCAGATTTGATGACTAGGAACATTATTTACCGATGTGTAGAACTAGAGCTGATGTGCAAAAAATAATTGGGGATGTAAGAATGTTTTGTTGTCTCCTTTGTTTTTATGCAGCAATTTGTACCAAAGAGGGTGAAATGAAAGGCCACCAGTCTGAACTCTTCTCGTTCGTTAAAAAGTGACACAGGTTAACAATATTACTGATCTAACACTGTGCAAATTAAAAGGCAGTACCCTACATCCGTTGTCTAGTACTGCGTATTAGGAACATCTGAAGATGAATTAGCCTGCTGAAGTGCCTTTCTATCAGACTTATTTTATCAGTGGGACACCTGACTATCTGAAAAGCACATTATGGTATTTTTTTCTGTTAGCCAAAAAACCCCTCAATTCATACTCATGAATACGTAGCTTTTATAATATTTTAAAAGGCAGATCTAGTGGTTGAAATACTGACTCCTGCATGTTGATGATGATGGTAACTGTTGTAAACCCTGGGGTTTTTGTATTTTTTTTTTTAAAGAAATAAAATATATATTCTAAAAATGCACATATGGGATCTGGTTTAACTTCATAAGTCAAGAGTAAGCATCTTGAAGTCACTGGTATGAAACTGGGATTTTAACTTCAAAAATGAAATTAATATATGTTTATATATAAAAACTATTATAATGATAAATCCTTTTTTTCAGCTGCTAATCTTCCTTGCCAGTAGAAGCAGAAAGTGTATGGAGATAAGTACTTAAGTCTTATTTTCTAAAACAGATTTTTATCTCAATTTGGAGCTGAACCTGCATTGCTTATATAACCCAAGTTTCTGCTTTTTAAATTATTTTTTTTAATTCAGTGGAATTATGCAAAATACAGTGCTGTGCCTACAGAGTTAAAAATGATCATTCTTTTATAGTAGTTGGCACTAACTTGTGCCACGCTTCTAGTAGTAGGCAGCTATATTTGTGTTGAAGAATTTATATGAAAGGTGGTTTAAATGACTTTAATTTGAGCTTCATTTTCTTTTAAAAACAGTATTCTATATGTTCTGATTACCAAACAAATGGTTCTGTTTGTGGTTTTTTGTTTTGTTTTGGGTTGATGTGTTGTTTTTTGTTTTTTTTTTAAGACTGGCAGGGGAAAGCTGTGTCATTATTTTTAGTATAAGCACTCTCAGCTTGAAAACTATTTTACCAAATGATTTCTTTTTTCAGTCAGACTTACTGAACATTCCTATATTCCCCCTCCCCAAAATGTACTGGTACTTTATTCCCTAGTTAACTGATTAAATTCCTTTGAAGCATTTGTTGCACTTCAGTCCATGTTAGAACAGTGATATTTTTACATCTTGTTATTATGTAGAAAGGCACTTTTTAGTGCTCATTAAAGCATGGAGTTCATAAAAACCCCGTCTCCAAGATGCTGAAGTGTAGGAGAACTGATAACACTGACTGTGCCCACCATCTTGCATGTTGGAGCCTTATATTCAAAGAACACTTCATTACCTTGGAAGTAATTTCCAAAAACACTCTAATATGGGTATTGTTCATGTAAAACATTCTTGATAATTCAGCATCCTGGTTTTAAGCATTTCTACCTTTTTATAATTTGTTAGAGGTGTCTTTCATCTCTGTATTTACTGTATTTACTACAGTATCAGTGTATCTGTTGCTGAAAATGTAACTAAAATTTGTAAAATGTTATAGCTTATGCAATATAATAAAAGTTTTAAAAAGTCATTAGTGTCTTAACTTTTATTTAAAGGTCTCTGAAGTCGTATGTTGTTTAGGAACATAACACTCTCGCTCAACGTTTTTTTTTTTTAATCACTAAAATGTGTATTTCTGTCATCACCATAATTGTAATTCCAAAAGAATGTTATTGTCCTTAAGTTTACCAATTCTAATTCAGTCACATTCTCTGTTCCATTTCTACCGAACATATCAATACTCACATAGTGCAGGTAGGGTTATTCTGTGTGTAAATGGATTTTGTTGCCACTTAGAAAGGGGTAAGAGAAGAATATTGTTTCAGGTTTTGTTCTTAGTTCTAATCTGTCTTTATCCATTTTAAAGACTTAGAGACTTTCTGTGGCTCCAAGCAAAAAAAAAAAGAGATTATTTCTCTATGTCTGCACAGTGCAGAGACAGAGGCATTAATTCCAGCTACAAATAAGCTCAAAGTACTTAAATCCACGTAGAAGAACATGACAATGTTCTGATACAGAATAGCTTAAGCTAAACTTCAGGGTATAATGTCTATTCGTACTTGTATCTAAAAGTAGTATTTTTCAAGCCTTTTTCTTTACTAAGTTTCCTGAAAGCCACATGTCAGTATTTTCACCATTGTTCAGAAATCCCACAATGCTATAGGTAAGCACACTGCGAAGATTTTGCTATGGAGAGCACTTGCGTTTGTTGTATGATCACTCCTGTCATTTTCTGAGAAGCTACAGTCTTCTAGTAAACTACTCTTACTCTCACAGAATAGTGGGGTTTTTTTCAACCTGCTTGAGAAGTCACTTATTTTTATTATTTTTTTTTTAACTATTGCAAATCTGTTAGGTACTTTACAGTAGATGGAGTGAACTTTGTCTCTACAGGAAGCTAAGGAAATGTCAGGAGGAATTTTATTTCCAACTCAAAAAACCCTAAACAGTATTTTCTGTCATATTTCACTTCCTTATAGAAATTGGATATCTCAGTCATAAGCTGATCTATAAATGCAAATAATTCTATCAAAATTGACTGAAGTTCAACTTATTCTATGTTGTCATAGAAAACACAAAATCCAAACCACACAAATTACTTATTTAAATGCAAGTTAAAGTATGTGTGAATAATTGATATTGTTTTGTTTGTTCTAAATAAATTCTTAAATATGCTATCAAATTTTGATTTCTATTAAAACATGAGAAAAAATAACTGGGAAAAGTTGGCTTGCTTCGTCTTTTTCATTTTGCATTCATTCTTGCATTATCTGGCTAAGCTTCACAAAATGTTCCCATTTTTCTTATATTCTCAGAATAAAGGTTTAAAAAGGGCTGGTTCTTATCACACATTTTATTTTTTTTTCTGTTTAATCAACAACCGGCAACTGGGTTAAAAGAAAAGTATTTCTCATTCAATCAGCCTTTATGTTTACATTTATTGCAGGTACTGAGGTTTAAATTTTCATTACGCTTATTGGGAATCTAGACATTAAAAAAACCCTAAAATTGGCTGAGTGGTTCCTGTATACTATTTGGAGGTTTAGCTCCTCTTCTGAGTGTTAACTATCAGGAAACCATAGCAGATCTTACAGAATTTACCTGATGCTATAAATAGGTTCTTTTCCATCTTGCTTTTACTGTTGCACGTTTTACTGTGCACATTATAGCACATTTGATGTAATTTCTTTCAGTAATGAAGTTAAAATGCCTAGGTCCCTCTGGATGGCATTCCTTCACTCCAGTGGATTGGCCACTCCATACAGCTTGGTGTTGTTGGAACACTTGCTGAGGGTGCACAGTCCCACTGTGCATGCCACCCACAAAGACATTAAACGCCACTGGAGCCAGTACCGACCCCTGAGCCATGTCCCTGGTCTCCACTTGGACCTTGAGCCATTGACCACAACTCTTGAGTGGGACTATCCAGTCAATTCTTTATCCCCTGAGTAGTCTCCATCTGTCAAATTGGTGTCTCTCCAGTTCAGAGATGAGGATGTTGTGTGAGACAGTGTCAAATGCTTTGCACAAGTCGAGGTAGATGAAGTCAGTTGCTCTTCCCTTATCCATCAATGCCTGCTCCATATCCTGGGTGACCATGTCTCTTGTTTCCTTCCAGAGAGGACCCACACTTTCCTGAGTCTTTCTTTTATCACTGATATACCTGTAGCAGCTTTTTTTTGTTGCCCTTAACAGCTCTGGCCAAATTTAAGCCTATCACGGCTTTAGCATTCCTAACCTGATGCCTGGCTGCTTGGACAGATTCTCTGTATTCCTCTCAGGCTACTTGTGCTTGCTTCCAACCTTCTGTAGGCTTCCTTTTTCTGTTTGTCCAGGAGCTCCTTGTTCATCCATGCAGGTCTCCTTGGTAGTCCCTTGGTGACATCCCTGATACCAGCCCCCAGTAAGAAGCACATCTCTCTAGAGTGTGCATCAGGTTGGCAAATAGGTGTCCCTAGACCTTTCAGAAGGGAATTGCCTCCTACTGTCACCCATTGCTTTTTTTGTAATTCCGCTGGTTGTTACAAGAGGAGCTAATGAGGTTGCCTTACTCAGCTCCAGCACCTCTCCTGGTGCAGTGGGCCTTTCCTCTTCACTCTGCAGAGCTGTGAAGAGGCTCTGTAAGGGCACTTCAGGCTTTGGGGGGAAGTCTTTTCCTCCTCCTGGTCCTTATCATCATAAGCTTTCATTCTCCCCTGTTACTGACCCCTCTGCCTTCTGCATGAGGCAGATTTTGGCTATTTGGCCATGGGCTGTTAATCCACTACAGACTGCTTGGAACCAGCTGTCTATCTCCCTGATGCCACACAGCCTCCTCACCACCTCCTTCAGCTCTGCCACCTGCTGCAGGAGGTTCCTCCACCTTAGGCATGCCTTTTGCAGGCAAGTCTGCTGCTTACCTGTTCCAGGAGAAAGGTGGAAGCACCTCCTGCAGTCTGAGGTCTGCAAGGCAGCTTCTCCCTTCAGCAGCTCCATCTGAGTTGAGGCTTCAGCCACTGCTGGGGCAGATGGTGCAGACCCAGGAACCACAGCTGCAGCTTTTGCTTTCAGAGGAGCGGCCACCATTGTGCCTTTGAGGGTCTGGCAGGGTGAGTGCCCTTGACACCTGTGCAGGTGGTCACAGAATGGTGCCCAGTGCTTGGCCAGTGCAATGTTCCTCCTTCAAAGAGCTGCCCTTCCTGCATCAACTGCTGTGCAAACTTGCGTCCACTTCCCTGGGCTGCTTTTCATAGGTGTTGGGAGATGTTGCAGTTGCTCTGGCACCGCATCAGTGAAGAAAAACTTCAAAAAAAAATTCACTTTGTCAGTGAAGAAAAACTGCTGTTCAGGTAAGCTAAGCTTGACTTAAATCCGGAAAGGTTTATCTTCTGTGAACTTGCCTAAAGCTGCTGGCACAAACTAACAAAGATGGACATCATAAGTTGGCTGGTATGTAAAAACATCAAGGTAAAGTTATTTAGTTTAACTTTACGATTTAAATGGAGCAGCCTTGTTAAGAGTTTTATGCAGCCTTACAGAGAAAGTATTAGTTGTGTGATTAGATGAGAGATGGTAATATTACTGTAGTAATTCAGTTTAATAAATTTAAATGAATTTAAAAAATGAATTTAAATCAAAGGTGTAGTCCCACTCCTAGCATTCCTCATATTCCTGTCACTTCTAGGGCTTATTTGATTTATTCACTGGACTGCCAAAAAAACCTAGCCTAGCCAAAACTGACAGTCATCTTCGGTTGATTTAGTGGGTTTTGATTCAGCCTATCGACCCCCAAGACAAGTAATACATATCTAACAGCGACGAGGGAGTGGGACAACTGTGGCAGCAGGGAACTACTTCAGTATCAGGGCAGCCGTTTGGGGTTGCCATGGCAGCGACACGGCCGCCATTTCCAAGGGCCCCTCAGCGGGCGCTTCCCGCCCCGCAGGCCGAACTCGGCGGACTCCCGCCCGCCTCAGGTGCCGGGCCCAGCCGACCCGAGGAGGGGGTGAAGCTCCCGCGGCTGTGGTCGGTCTCTGTGCCCAGCCCGGGCTGCTGCGGGCCCCGCCGTCGCTCCCGCCGGGGCCCTGCAGCCTGTGGCGGCGTTGGCACCATGAAGGTGCTCGGTGTCGGCACCATGAAGGTGCTCGGTGTCTCGGTGCAAGGCGGGGATTTTTCCAGAAAACGAAGGGTCACCGCCTCACCCGGTTGCTTTTTTTTTTTTTTTTTTTTTTTTGGCACTCGAAAGGCACGTGTTTTTAAGGCACGTGGTTTTTTACATGCTTTTTGTAAGCCAAGCCAGTTGTGGAAACGTTTACTAGAAAAGGTGGGAGGGTTTCTGTTTTGTGCCGCAGCCGCTAGGGGGAACTGCTGCACTCCCTATAGTCTGTAAAATTGTTTATTTTTACTTTACCTTAAATATTTTCTGTCTATTCTTCAAACAGTTGATAGTCACGAAGTCTTTTGGTACCATCAAAGCAATCTCTGTAATTTTGTGTAATTTTGACTGGAATATGAACAGGTGTAATGCGGTAACGGGGGTCTGACTTCCCTTTATGTTTTTTTTAAAGGGATAAGAAAGTCTTTTTGTCCTGTTCTCGGCTTCTCCGAAATGTCTTTTTAATTGAGAAGTGACTAAGCCCTGCTGGGAAGGGACAGAGCTGCCAGAAAGGCAGGAAGAGTCAGCAGCGGCCCCCCGGGGATGCTGGAGGAGCTGAGGTGAGGCCATGGGAAGGCAGCAGGAGTCGGGGAGTCTACAGGAAAAGATGGGGGCACGACTCTGTATCAGGGAGTGTAGCGAGAGGACGAGGGGTAGCGGCTTTAAACTGAAAGAGGGGAGATTTAGATGAGATAGTGGGAAGAAATTCTTTGCTGCGAGGGTGGTGAGGCACTGGAACAGGTTGCCCAGGGAAGCTGTGGCTGCCCCATCCCTGGAGGGGTTCAAGGTCAGGCTGGATGGGGCTTTGTGCATATTTTGGACGTACAGTTTTTCCAAGTCAAGGTATAGAGAGTCATTTCAGAGACCAAATGGGAATATGGTTATATTTGATTATTATATATAGCACAAAAATACAAACTATTCCATGACATGACACAAGATGTGTCATTTTGCTCTTACAAATTGGCAATTGCCTTGTGAACTGTTCCTGTTCAAGAACTGCTCTGGTATTTATTCACCTCTTGTTCTGTCTGGCTCAGTAGCCTCAGAGTACAAGCGTTCTTAATCCTTATCCTCTTGAAATGTTACAGAATGCAAAATGACACTGTTTTCTTCACGGTCAAAGCAGACCGTGCCAGCACAGCAGCCAGCACAGATCTTTGCCAGAATGCCTAGCAGCTTGAGTAGCATATTACCTGTGTGAGAACTACCACACCATGTGGCAGGAAACAGCTGTATTAATGGGCTTTAGAAATAATTGTTGTGCAATAGTGCATTTTTTCTAATGTTCTTTGAGACAGCGTGTGCCTCTTGATTTGTTTTATTGTATTTTAAGGCAATGAGAGCTTCATCTTTCATGTCAGTGCATAAAAGCTTCTTAGACTCCTAAGTTTTGTTGACTTTATAAGAGGTACAGATAGGTAGCATCATCCATCATTTCTCTAAAGTATGACCATGAAGTGTCCAGACAACAGTGGATCATTTTGCCCTTATGGGATGCAGTTTTGAATACTGCTGGGGCTCAGCTCTGAATTCAATTTTGAAGTAGAAAGTTGAAGGCAATTTCAATTCTAATGTTTGTGGGAGGGCAAAGCTCTGTTTTTTGTCTATTTGGGAAGTCTCTTATTTCCAGAATCTAAACTACATGAAATCATTCAGGAAGTGGAACTCTGCCCTTCTCTTGTTGGAATTATGCTGTTGTAAGTCAAGATTTATTGAGCTAGAGACCAGGAAGGTGACTTTTTATCTTGC
>BJBW01005461.1:11690-66834 GCA_004320125.1 Scolopax mira
TTTTTTTTTTTTTTTTCCTTGTATCAATCTCCAGCTGAAATGACTAGAAATGTTGCCTGGTATGTCAGTGGGGATACTGAAAAACTCCTTTTTAACTGATGTTATCATATCCATGAAATGAGCACATCTAAAAGAAGAATTTGCTTTCTGAGTGATTTAATTTATTTTTTTTTTAACTTATGTGTTGGTGCTGTTTAACTGGTTTTGTAACTATATAGCACAAGGTAAATCACATAGGTGTTTTATCAATTAAAAACAGTGTGATTCTTGTTAAAAGCTTGACATACTCATGCTGCCTACAATTTCTGGCTGGGAAGTAAGGATATTTGTCTGAAAACTTACCTGCAAATTATTTTTCATTAGATGTGGAGTTTTTTGTGGGGGTCAGTCCATCGTCTTACTTTATTGCAGTTCAGCTAGAGGGCCTTGCAGATAAACAAAACCACCAAATGAACTGTCTAGTGGGAAAAGTTGTGTATAATAATACAATACATGACCTTTACAGGTCTATTTCAGAAGTGGAGCAGAGAAATAATCACTAAGAAAAAAAATATTTTGACACCATAAACTGAAGCAGTCTCAATGTTACTGAGTCATTTCAAGTGATATGAACTTCAGTTTAACCTGTGGTGTATAATTCTTCTCCACTTTTACTTCAGTTTGTATAAATGACATTGTCTATCAAGGACTCAGATTTGCAAAAATACATTTTTAATGACATTACAAAAAAGATTAGTACTGACAGTTTTTTATATATATTTCCTATGCGGGGCCAACTCTTCCAGCCCATTTCCTTCAGTGATATCTGGAGAGGATCTGATAAGCTTTATACCGCTTTTCACAGGTCAAAGGGCATTGTCTTCCCCTTCACTCCAGCTGCCAACAACAAAGTCAGACATATGTTATCACCATCACACAGGAAGCTGTGAGCCTGCTTGTGTTCAACAAAGTACAAATACAGGAAGAGCGTCAGGTTAGTTAAAAGCTGATGAAGCTCTGCTAAGGTAGTATATGCTTAATAATACTCTAACCCAATAATGTTATTCTATATGCTCTGCGTATAAGTTTCAGTGTCAAGGAAGGGTTGATTGGTTTAGTAGAACTTATAGCCTAAGTACAGGTATCCTTTTACAGGTGGTATCATCTCCTGAGGTGGGGCTGCATAATGTTAAAAGAATAATTTCTTATTCAGTGAAGAGCAAAACTACAGTGGGATTAAGTGATAATAAATTGAAGTTCATCTGAACAGATAAAATTTCACACTACCGTTTAACAAAGGGGGTGTGAATTGCCTTATTTTTTTTACTAGATTCCCTCATTTTAACATACAGTATGTTGCATATCAAGATTAAAACGATGTACAGTATATTAGCAAGCTCATATAATGAAATGCTGTCAGTCATGATGTTTTAGTGTTGGTAAAAGTGGGTTTTCCGCTTCTCTGTGATTTTGGAATGTGAAATCAGCTTAACAGAACCTTTATGTTACCGGCACTGACAGCCAGTACTTTGGAACCATGTTCATTAGTGCTAAATTTGGATCTATTTGCAGCTTGTCTTTTGCTTCCGGTACATTGTTTGCTGTTTCAGGAAAGTCTTCCCAATACGTTACACTAGTTCCTATCCTCTGGCTTTTGCTCAGCGCAGAACAAGTCAGGTCAGGCACACTGAGTTCCAACTCCTGTCTCTAAGGACCAGTTGAAGCTCTACAATGGTGTACTGCTACTACCTGGAAGTTTTAGGCCACAGTGTAAATAACACATTAAGCCACTACTTGCCCATGCCTTCAGGGAAGTGAGGAACAAGTCTTCTGCTGACAGTGCCAGTGAATGCAGCACTGTGTCAATGAACCGTCTTACTGCAATTTGTCCAATCTCTCTACTTGTTGTATCTTTGTTTTCACACCTTCAGTGGCTATAACTGGTGGAGAATAAGGGTAGAAATAATACTTACTTGAGCTTTCAATCATGACCTATGAGACATAGTCCAGTTTAGTGGCAAAGTGTATTTTGGAGTGCTGTGTGGATGGAAACAGTAAGCAGATACGAAATTCTTGTGAACAGGTGTGATAGATGAGTAAATAGGAGTGGCACGACTCAGTCCTACACTTCTGAGTTCCCAGTCTGCCTGTATATCTAGCAGGGAACACCATCAGCAAGCAATAGTGCATTCACAGCAACTCAAGCTTGGAGATCATGGTGAGGCTTTTCACCTAACCCCAAGCACCAGTTGGGGTAAGAGGTTGTTCCTAAAATCTACTGGTGTTAAGCACTACTTTAGGTCACTGTCTTGAGGTGGAGAATAAGGGTAACAATAATACTTGAGCTTTCAACAATGACCTGTTGGAAAATAGTTCATCATGCTGTTCCTCTATAAACAGTTGGCCTTTACTCACCATCTTGCTATGATCCAGTCCATCTGTTCTGTTTTACTCACGAGTGGAAGTTGAACAATTTCACAGACAATCTCAGGGAGAAACTTCTTTTCTTCAGGGAACCATCACAAGGTCAATCCAAATCATCAGTTGTGGTTTTAGTCAAGAGTATGGCTATATAATTATAGATCTGCTTTAAGCTTGGCTAAAAGCAATGTACCTTTCCGTGATTTCAGACTGAGATAGTCATCACTACAGCAATCAATAAGTCATATTTAGGATCCCTTCTGGTTAACTAAAATCCAAGTGCTATAAAACCTATGCTTGCTGATAGATTAAAAGATAAAAGATGTCAGTGAGGAAATGCCCAGAGCTGGACATAGGGTGAACTTAGAGAAAGAAGAGATGAAGCTGAGGAGGATCTTTTATTCAGTTGGCATTTAAACTTCTCATTCAGAGGAGATGGCCCACTCAAAGAAGAGACACTTGGAGGAGTATTCTTATGGTTCTACAGGAAATATGGCTGGTATTATTTTTCTTCTACAGTCTTTGAACTTTTTTAAGTGCTCGGTCTTTTGAGCAGAGATAGACGATGGACTAATTTGCGCTGAACTGCTGAGGTCCAGTAATTTGGTTTAGATAAGATCTGAGTAGGTGGGCTTTTTGAATGTACGATAGATCATCTTAATTATTCTGAACCTTTTGATCTTTGTCTATCTACAGTTCATAGAAATGGCATTAAACACTTCTAGTTCTGATGTTCTAGAAGACTGGTTCTTAGCAGTACTATTCAAAGCTTTGCATTGCTTAATACAGCTGTCTGTAACCCCCAGGGAAGCACTGAACTGTGCATACACGCAAATTGGAAATACTGAAGAAAGAAAGGTTTTCAAACACAACTGATGACTGTATCTTCCTAAGTATTCATTTTGTGAAACAAATAAGAGAGCTTTTCTATCTTGATCACCTTATGTTTATGAAGGTTTATATAGATAACTTTGGAATATCATCAGTGCAGGAAGGAGTAGTTCAGAGCATTTCTAGCTTGAAAATTTCCAGAAGATGGTTTGCACAGGCATGTTGGAAGCAATAGGCTCTCTCCCAGTTATGCTCAGTAGAAAGCTTGCTAGATTAGACCAGTATGGCTGTACAGAGTTGTGAGCCCATCAGAGCTCTGAGCTCTGATCGTGTTCTGCACCCCAAATGCTTCTTCAGTCTGCATAGCACAAACAAACCACTTCCAGGATTTATTTTAAAATCATGACACTTGCTGAGACAACAGTGAGTCTGAAGAAGGGAGACTATACCAAGAGATGAAGTCAGACTGCTAAGATGCTGGGAAGAGATGCTGACAGACAACAGCGTCCCTCAACTGCGAGCTAAATGTCAAGGGATGAGAAGTAGATTGTGTGAGTAATTTGGGCTGGCAATTGTGTCCTACTGTGGTGGTTTTCAAAACAAAGCAACAAGAGGGAAGGAATGGACAATAAGCTGGGTGAATTTACGTTGTATAGAGATTGCATACTCAGAACTTCTACAATGTATTTTACCTACCTGTGGGTCAAATCTTGAAACTGCATAGGAAGGAAGAGTCAATCTATTGCAATTTACCCTTTGCTTGGGATCCTGACTTAGTTCTGAAAGTCATTGACTTTCTTATACCGTAATTAGGTCTCAAAAATTTCCATTAACAGCAGTGAAAATTGGTGCTGGTGCTTTCCCAATGCACTAGTATTATATAGGCACTGAATTTATCCATTTGTAAAGGTGGTAAGTCAGTATAGTATAAGCTGGTATTGTCTTCACTGTTGAAAAGTAATTTCTGAGATGCAAAGTCTGTGACTAGTTCCATATATATATCTAGACAGATGCAGGTGTACAGAGCTATGTCAGGACAGGTCAAATTTTAATGACATTTTGCACATATGTTCCTCCATCTTAGTCCCTTGCCCTTCTGCAAATCTTATTTGTGAAGAATTTATGCTAAAAGTTCTCTGATAAAAGAGAAGTTGCTAATTTTATAGTGGTCCCGAAAGCTATGCTTTTTATGCATTACTGGAAGAAGTTACACCAAAAATGCTTTTTATATTCATGAGTTGTTTAGATTATACCTGAGGATTTCCATGGCATGGAAGCATTCTTAGATGGTGTAAAGTCAGTGGAGCTTTTTTTGGTTTTTGTATCCTCTACTTGAGGTGTAGTAGGTAAACAGCCAGTTCTGCAGTGACAGAGGTGGAAGGAATTCATACTGACTGGTAAACACTTCTTATTCTTGTACAATTTAATCTGATAGCAGAGAGAATGGGACTAAAGGAAGCCAAATAACTGTTACCCAGAGAACAAGCAGGAACAGAATACTGGCACTGTACTATGATGCTTTGCTTCACGTGACATCCATTTCTGTGTTGAGAAAAAAATCAGCAAAAAATAATTCAAGCTATGGAATTTCATTCAGGTCTCGTGATCTTTCTACAAGAGTTTTATTTGGATGGAAGCTGCTTCAAACTGTGCAGTATTACGTTGTGAAACTGTCCTTGTTTTCTGATCGTTTGTCACAAGAGGGAGTTGGAGTTCTTTGCATTTCAGAAAAGCTGATATTCTGCTGTAACTAGGAGAGGGTGGTTTGGTTGGGGGCTTTTGGGGGGTTTTTTTTGAGTATAAAAGAGGTCCTTCTTGTTAAGGGCTGCTTGTTGGATTGTACTGTTTTAAAATAATGGAATATAAAATTGTTGAAAAGCTTAGATGGAAACAATGAGTTCATAAGAAAATGATTGTTCTGTGCTGGTTTTTATTTTGTGCTTCAATGACATATATATAATTATAAAAACTATGATGTGAAAAGCATTCTTGGGCATGGTCATACAGTCAAGTAGTAAAATTCATAAAATAGGAATTGGGAGGAAATCTCAGGGAGAAATTTCTTCAGGGAACCATCACAAGGTCAATCCAAGTCATCAGCTAACCAAGCTAAACTAAATGAAATAATAATGCTTTATCCACTTCAGACATTATTGTGTATATGCTGGTATTTGTAGGATGCCAGCATCCTATATAAAAGCTCTCCTCTTGTTTTGTGGTAAAGTGACAAATTTCATTGCCCTATTGCAGAATCCTCACTGTGAACTGGTTTTGGAAAAAGCTGTAATTGAACTTTAGGTCCTTTTTTTTTTTTCTCTTTTTTTTTTTTCTTTTTTCTGGATAATCTCTGAGGAATCTGACAAATTAGGGGATTCTATACATCCCTGGCTCATTCATTCATTTCTAAGTGTGCAGATCCAGGAGGAGGAGTGCATTCTTGGAAATGCTTGGGGAAAAGCATAGACAGTGCCATGAAAATGGCTAAACCTCCACTTTTCCTAATGGAACAGGAGGATGTGACTGAGGAGATGGTGTCTTTCATGCCTGTTGAGGAAAAGGTTTGGAATAGTTTCTTCTCTGGATTTAGAAAAGAGATGTCTCAAATGGTAAACGATTGCCAAAACTTTGTTTTGATTAGTAGTAAATTATTATGATGAAGGAAAGATAATGCAGAAATTCTGTTTCTGCCTGTGGGGAAATCTGAACCTCCTTGTTCTTTGTAATTCTGGAATAGAATTTAGTCATTTCTCTTTGAAGTATTTGTTTATATTCCCTTAATTCTTGGAAAAAAATTTTTACTCATATCTACATTAGCCACATTTTGTGTTTCTATTGTGTTGTATAGTCTATATTAACTGCCTGTAAGCATCCTGAGGGTTGAACCTTTTTCTAGAGAAGTTCACCATGCAGCAATAAACTGATTTCATATCTTGCATGTCTGGCAACAATCCAAGATTTCTAAAATCTCAGCAATGTTCCTGGAAGATCTCTGCACACAGCTGAGTGGCTTTGCATGCCTGTGGCAGCGACTTTTTAATTTTTTGCCTTTACATTTCCAGTCTGCAATAATATTACATGAGTTTCTTAGAATTAAAGTATAGAATACAAAAAAAATCAGTATTTTTAGGAAAGAAATGGTTTTCAAGGTAACAGCACATGTACTTTGAGAAAAACTTCTTTAATGAATGCAAAATCAGGAAGAATAATTCTTAAACATTTTTAACACACATAAAAACTTACAGTCAGAAGACTATATGCATCCCTTGTGAGGAACAGCATTATGCAGGCCCATTTTTATTCCTCAAAGAGGACACTGCTTTTCCCCTTCAGCTTTGTTTAGTTTGCTTCAATATTCTGTTGAAAATCCAAGCCCTAAAAGTAGAAAAAAAAAAAAAAGAGGAAAAAAAAATAAAAGACAAAATCACTTGGGCATTGCACTAGTGAAAAAAATATCTTATACTTAAATGGGTTTTGTCTTATAATTACTGAAGAATTAAAGGAAGATTATATCCTCACTTTTCTACTGCTGTTATTGAGTACAGCCAAGTTCACAAACCAAATGTAGGGCATCACAAAAACTTGCCACAATGTGAGCTACAATTTGCTTTCTGTTACTCTTGGGAACTTTGAACAAAGGTTAGCACCAGTTTCATTACCCTTCCCATTTACATTTTCCCACACTTTTCTTCTTCCCACACTTGAATTAATCTCTATAGTCCTTGCTCATGATCATCATAGTGATTTCTTTTTAAAATATGACACATTTTTGAACTCGGATATGATGCAGATTCATGACTGGAGTATTTATGAGATATTGCCATTAATTCTGTCCTGTTTTTGTCAGTAACGTTAGAACTTTTTCTCTCTTTCCTTTTTTTGAAGTCAGAAGTAATTTTCATTAGATTTGCAATAGATTCTCCTCTTACGAATTTTTCTTTTTTTTATTTTCATTTTTTTCCCAATATTAGGTTATTTTTAGAATGCAGCTTGAGCATGCACATTTTCTTCAGCACTACTTTCTTGTGACCAAGAATTCAAAATGCGAGGGTGGACACAGCCTGTCCACCCTGAATTGTAGGCTGCACCCTATTTAGCTCCTCCTAGCTTGTTATTTATTCTGACCTGGTCCCCAGCTGAAAGATGTGAAGATGACTAACAGAACCTTATTATTTTGGCAGGGATTACTATCTTTAGGAACAAGGCATGTAGACACAAAAGTAAAAAAAAAAAAAAAATTTTTAAATTTCTGTTTAAAACAGCAGGTAGAGACTTTATATTTTTCACTTTGCTGAATAAGAAATTTCTAATTCTTTGTTATATGTGATAGTGTTTCAGATTTCATACAGGTTTTTAAACCAGCTGATAATAGAGAAGGTTCTTGTAGGTCACAGTCTTCCCATCATAAACTCTTTGTGCTGTTCTTCAGCTGTTCAAATAAACATAGCTCTGCTTCTTGCCTTCCTGCTGAGAAATTAGTACATAAGCCCAAAGAAACAGGTGTCACATGCACTACCAAGCAGAACAGCATTTTGTTTGGAAGACTCTTGTCTGTTAGTTTTACTTATTCCTTTAATATTGAAATCATTGAGTTTTAAACAACTTACAACAGTGAAAGGTAACAGGGAAATTTACTATATTTGTACATCTTTTAAGACAGTTATATTGGCCCAGTGTACAATTATTACTGTGTTGACCCTGCTGTGAACAGGAGGTTGTCCTACACAACAGCCATAACTTCTTTCCAGCCTGAATGACTTTATGATTCATGCTTGTAACAGTAACTCTATGATATGCATAGTCCATTTATTTTGGACAGGTATGCCTGATAAAAGACTGGATTATGCCGTTATATTGTTCTCATGTTGCCTTTTTGTGGTCTGCATTACAGGCAGAGCTCCTCTTGCATTGTGGAATCCTGTTAATCTTGAGTGAAATTTGCAAACAACCTGAGCAATGACCCAAATAGAGTGATAGTGGCCCAATGATGTGTTCAGCTCTGGAATACCAAAATCCAATTAATTTGTATGGACACAATGTTATCCTGTAGTAAGAACAATCAAAACTGTTTTAGAATATAATACATATAGCACAAACTATACCATGAATTTGAGAAAGCCCATTTAAAGACTGCGCAGAGAAAAGCTTAGTTTTCTCAGAAGCACAGAGCTAGAAACTAACTCAATTTATAGCTGAAGTCATTGTTGACCCATTGTCAATAATGAGTATTTTCTCATACACAAGACATCAGACAAAACAAAGCAAGTTTTATTGTATCCTGCTCTATTAAATAAACCTCTTTCCTCGTTTTCAGCACAGCTAAGATGCTATTGTAACGGCTAAAATATTTTTCAGAAGTAAAAATGCATTCAGGAGAAAAAGTGAAAATGATCTCTGCAATACATTTGCATTCTAAAATTAATAAAGAAAAATCAGCAAGCAAAGTTCACTATTGTTAGTGTAAAACTTTTTATATTGCTTTTCCTCTGACCTAAAAGAATAGTTTAAAAATGGTGAATTTTCTCTGTGAAAAATGTCATAGAAATTGGACACTTCAGAAAATTTTTTTGGGGCAAAGAAGTCAATCAAGCTTTCTATGCCAATACTTTGTATTACTGGTAATAAAAATTAATATTTTCTGAAGAAGGGGACTTGATAAAAATTTTCTGGCCAGCTTTAGTTCCAATTATTTTATTTACCTGTGTTACTGCAAAACGATTCTCTAGGTCAAGAATAGGACATTCAAGAGCAGTTTGTCTGCTGGCCTTTATTAGCTGTGGGAAAGTCAATTTTTCACTATTATGTTTTGCAAATGGAATAAATGTTGTAAGCACTATGGTTTCTATAATTAAGTGTACCTTCACTGGCTTTTTTTCAATTAGTTCTATTTTTCTATTATAAGGGTGTTATTTCCAGTATTCTGTTCCCGTGGGAAGTTTTATTTATCGGCCTTATCTGATGCCTTGTTATGAAAACGTATACCCAACTCTTTGCTAAGTTAGCTGCTTATTCAGTATCAAATATCACCATCTGTTCTCATTATCTGACAAAAATACAGATGATCAGGCTAGAGGTGCCTTAACATAGGTGTGAGTGTAAAGTTCAGATGTTAGATACACTGGCATAAGCCGTATCTTCCTTCCTACCATAGAATTTGAGTGAGAAAAGGATTAGAGGTGCTGCTTCTGTACTTTGTTCCTGTTTCATTGGGAAGGCACGCCCTCAGAATGTGTGAAGCAAATGTCTTTCTCCTGAATGCAGACTTGAGGGCTGTGATTATCTTCATCTGATCTGCAGACACTGTGGGGCATAGTGAGAAAGGAGTTAAAATCCAGGAGAGGAGCCTCTGGTGCTGCTGAGATTTACTTTTAATTAGCAGCTGAGCTTTGTATGGTGCCATAAATCAGGTAGCCATAAAAAGAAAAATCGTTGCACAATTCAGAAGGAAGTGGAATATGATAAACTCCTGTTTACAGCCTGAGTGACTTCCTTTCAAGCCCTCCTCCTTCTTTAGGAAACAGAAAAATCACCCTAGGCTACTTGATAAATTAATGGCTATTCAATATATATTGATTCCTGCTGTGACGGAATGTAGACGCCTTAACTGGGGACTCTGGGGTTCATTGTGCTCGGCAGTGTCCAAATGCTGGCTCTAAAGGTTTTGCATTTTAATTACCAGACAGAGAAAGGAAAAGGCTTTCTCCTTCCTGCCTACTCCTCCAACTGTAGGATATTTGATGCTGGTCTGTAATTGTGGCTAAGGAAGCTTCTGCAAGATGCTTTTCTTGATGGGGAACCACACAATTACAATATGGCTACTTAGTCTGTAAATGGATTTTCAGCAAGAGCAAAGCTGCTAAAACTTGTATATAGTTGCTCTGCTTTATTAAAATGCTGGGACCCAACACTGTTTTTAAATCAAGGTGTAAAGCACTACAGTGGAGGTGGGCTGTAATCTTCAGTTTGACTGTGTACTGTCATTCATTATAAGCTAAAATGATATAGTGTGGTCATCAATGACATACAGCTTAACTGATGTCTATGGAAGCTGTTCCATGTTATTACTGTAGTGTTTAGGAACCTGGTTCTTGGGCCCCACACCCTTTGTGACACCCAAGGGAACACACCATACAAGAGATTGGCTCTGCTTTAGAAACTTTAGAAACTTTGTAGCCTACATGTAAGAGCAGAAAAATGGACAGATACGGAATGAATTAAATGGTCAAGACGACAGATTAAAAAATCCTATAAAAGTATATACAAAGAAACTCTTGAACCCTGCAGTGTTTTTTATCCCATTTTCCCAGGAACAGAAATCAGAAAACTGTTACGCTTAAGCATTTTGGTGAAACAAAGAACTTCTTTTAAAAATCCAGTCACTTAAACAGTTTCTCATCGCCGGCCATCAATAGCCTGGATGACTCCATGTGATTTCTTACCAGTTTTGTGTTCTCTGTTAAACTACAGCTTGAGAGAAAATGAAGGAATGAACGGAGTTTTTATTGAGTTTGCTGCTTAGTCTTCAAATCATGAAGCCAGACCTCTGCCTAATAGTATGAAAGGATGTGAGAAGTGTTCAGTGTTTTAATCTATGTACTCTCTACAGAGAATACAGTTTTTCAGTCCACCCAAACTGCTATGCCTGCCTCTGTAACTTGATTCTGACAGTGATTCTGACTAATATAAGCACATCAAATTTTCCTTTATTAATAGTGCCCAGTTTTAGATGTGATCATAAAATACACATCTTCGTTTGTAGCTTGGATTTTAGAAATCCCCATAGACCAATTGAGGAAGTGTAAAGAGACCAACCCGAAATGTCCTGGGAGAATTTCCAAAAAAAGCAAAGCAGCAAGAAATAGAAATCAAAATAACATCTTTAATTTTCTCTGCCCTAAATTCTTAGAACACAACTACTGTTTCAACTTCCTTGCAAAATCACACTATTATTGATATTTTGATAGTTTGAAGCTACTGTAGACTGAGAAATGTTTCAGGCTGTAGCTGGGGTTTCTCTCTGTTCCTGCCTCTTCAGCCCCTGTCCCCCAACTCTTTTAATACTGAGAACCAGTTCGAGCTTACCTTCAGACAGCATCCATGGTTCTGGCCTGTTAAGTCTTGTTTCTTAGAACAAGGCAGTATTCCAAAAATTAAGTTGCAAGACATAATCTAAGATGAAAAGTGTTCATGAGGGATTGGGCAGAATGCTTGCTTATAAATTTTGGGAATGGGTTCCTTAACTCTTATCATGGTATTTTGAATAAATCTTCTACAGTTATGAGACTTCTGAGACATCAAAGGATACCGTCACAAATCATGGTAGCACAAGGTATCCAGAATAATAAAATTAATAGGTCCTATAGCTCCCTTCTCTGTTGGGTAGAGATAATCAGTTTTTACTGATGGAAAGGTGGGTCCCTGATGGAATTTTGCTATGTCACTGCTACAATTCTGGTCCTAGTGAATTTTTTTTCTTATTATTCAAAACATTAAAAAGTTAGAATTTAAAACCTGGCATCAAAATGTCCCATTATAAGCAAAATTTCCTAATTCTGTGCCTATTAAATGGTTCTGTTGCATTTCATGGGATTAGTCACGTTATTTACAGCTTGATGTGCATTTCAGTGATTTACTGAAGACTGGGCAATGTATTCTATAATCTTACCTAGTGCATCTTTATTATAATGCTGTGAATATATGTGGGTAGACAATAGGGAATTACAGACTCCTGTAATGAGTATTTAGAAGACTAACCTTACTAAAATAATTCATCAACAACACACTTGTTGATAATGATTAATTCTTATGCTTTATTAATCGTACCAAATTGTTGGTTTATAACACTTATATTAGTACTGAGCATGTAAACAGAGATGATGCTATTTAGTTAGGACTGATGATGAAATCCTTGGTGGTTCTTAGTCTCTGAGATCAAGGTGATTAATTGTTTCTTCTCTTATTTTCCCTTGACTGTGTGTGATGTTCTTATGCTGCTGCCTGCTCCCTCCCAAAAGGGGTGTCTTAGTGCTGCTTCTCTTGTTTTTGGATTTGCTGAACATCCTTCCATGTTGTTTGACAACTTCAGTTACTTGAGTGCCTACTCTGTGTACTCGCTCACCTCTCTTTGCCTTTTTGGTGATCAATATTTGTATAAAATGTTTATATAATATGTCCAGTCATGCCACTACAGTATTAGGAAAACTTATATAATGTGGTTAGTTTCACCATTTTAGAATACTGATATTTGGGTCCAAGGCAAGGAAATATTAATTAGATCTTGATTAGTAAAGTTACAATGTATAGGTGTTAAAAGGCCTCTATCTTGCCTACAATGCAAAGATAGCATTGATCAATAAACAAAAATCAGTAACAGTTTCTCTTAAAATAGAAAACTTGCTGTAAATTTTCAGTAAAATTGTATAACAGATGAGGGCTATATGAAAAGATTAACAGATTTAGGTTTATCTCTCTCCTAGAAACATGGAATAAAGAGTATTATAGAATACTTTTTTTAGGTTTATTCCCTCACTGTATTGCTCACTTTTCTATAAGTAGACTGTGATGCTTGGCACAATGCAAAACTGGAATTTGGGGAATGGTCATGAGATACACTTTAGAAGTTCTTTTCAGGCTAAACATTCATTTGACCAAGCCCTGCAATCATTTAGACGGAGGTGCTTGAATCTCACACAGTGAAAGGGAAATCTAGATGTTGCTCCCATCTCCCCAGGGTGCTTTTTCCTTCCTTCCACATATTTTCCTGAAGCAGGACTTGACATCACACTCTCACACCAGCACCTGCTTCTTTGAGCAACTGTCTTCTCCCCTCAGCAACTACAGCTGGCAGCAACTGTTTGTGTTAGGCTATAGCAGACACAAGAGGAGGCTTTTAATTGTTGGAAGAACTTTTTCATTGCTTAAGCAGCTGTCCTTGATGTTCCCTGGGGAAAGGTCATAAATCTGGATGGAAGCCAGTTGGACCACAGGAATTGGGGTGTCTTTCACATAAGGTTATTGTAAAAAAAGTTATAAAGTTATTGAAAAAAAAAAAAAAGAAAATGTGAACATCCACTCGCTATTCTTGCGAATGACCTACTACAGCAGCTTAAAAACTGCCTTACAATTAGCCAGACAATGGTTCATCTGGTTGATTTGTGATGTGTATGGTGGAATTCTTTTCCGTTGGCTTGTATAATTTTTCCTCAAAGCTAGCTAATTCTACAAGGCAGGCAAATGATTCCATATTTTTTTTAATTGGGTAAATAATACACTTCCATATTTTTATAATGGCCATTAGATCTCACACACAATTAGATTTTGTTGCTAGCATGTTCTCTCCAGTGAATAACAGCAAATGTAGTATCCCTGCTTCTGGAAAGCTACTGGTGCCTGTCAGCACATCAGTCCAGGCAGAACAAAGATGTTGATACCATACTTGCCTACTCTTGGGTTCTCCCTAGGCTAGCACCTTTTTCTCTAATGGTCCTTGGCATATTGAATCAGAAATGTTGAAGAGGCCAGACAGGGCATACGAGGTTTTCCAGTCGAGGTTTTCCAGTATACATCCTTCATAGTCTCAAACATTTTCTGTTTGAATGTAATAAGTGTCCAGCCTACCTTGGTTGGTGATTCAAAGTGATTGAAAAACAAGCAACCCACCACCTAACTTATTGACGTGTGCTTTTGCATGGAAAAAGTGTGTAAGGCAAAGGAAAGAGCAGCATCAGTAGACTGACTTGTGTCAAGTTGCGTTATGAATTTTGGGATAAAAGGTGTTTATTATACCCAGGCAGTGACCTGTACATGCTCTCTGTCCCCTTTCCCCCCAAAACTTGTTTGCTTCAGCAACCCTGTACTTAGGGTTTACCTTGAAGGTTGTCCAGAGTCTTCAGCAGGTTCAACCCCTTGTGGGACCCGTGCCCCTTGTGGGAACTCCATGCCTTGTGGGAGCCCCTTGGAGCATAAATTCTCTGGGGTGCTCACTGTTTGCTTTTAACTGTGGCTACATGTCCCAGGAGGCAGAAATGGTCTGAGAAAGTGCTAGGTTCTGAAAATAATTATTTGGCTTTGAAAAAAGTGCAGAAGGTGTCTATCCTGTGTTTCTAATGTTGCATTTATCACCACTAATGGAGACCTTTTGCCCATGAATCCAACGCAATGCAATATGAGTTTGGTGAATGTAACTGAAGGTTACATTCATAAGATGTTGCTTCTGGTGGATTGTTTTCCTTCTTGACAATATATCTGCTAACATTTCAAATTCTTTGATTAATGAACCATGCCTATAAATAATTATATCAGCTATGTCTAATGATTATATGTTTGTATTGGCTAATTTATTTCAATTTTTCTCTACCAGTGTAATGGTCACACATTAATATCACTAAGTAGCCCAAAGTGTTTAATTCCCTAGTGAGCCCTATAAAAATGCATCTCTGTAATACCTTAAAGGAGAGTATGTCTGTTACAGTTCATTAACTTAATATTGTATCTGTCTCCTCATCAGCCTCTTTAGTATCTTCTCTTAAACTAGACAGAAAATATAAACTTTGATACATTTGCAGGAAGCTAATAAAAATTTATGTTAAAATAATGCTTACCATGTAATGTTTCCAGTAAGTAACAGCTATAGTTTCTCTAAACCAACACACAAGGAATAATTTATTCCTCCGTTATAATTGATGAGTTTGAAGAGCTTTATGAATGGAATAAAAATGTTGTTCTCATTAGTTGTTGGTTGTTTTTAACAGTATCCACTAAAGCCTTTGGCATATTTTTCAAAGGGTTTTGAAAATAAATCCCCATGAGATTCAAGCTTGGTTAATTACATTTTGAAATAATCCAGATACATGTACTGTTTTCTTAATGTTCATTTTTATTGTGATATTCCAGGATCAAAAAAAGGGCATAGATTTGTTTGCCCCTCTTTTCTTCCCTGCAGACATATATGCACATCTGGAGTGTTTAAAAAAATCTGTTACAACTTGAAGTTAAGAGATTATGTCTGATGTTAATACTGGAAATCTTTGTAGTGGTTTCTGTCCTGCAGTTTATTAAGCAACCTTATGGTATTTGTATGAGATACACAATAATATGTAGCAAAATCATTGATATGGATCCTCATGCTCACCTTTGGATTATGTTTCCTAGGGATTTTTTTTTTCTAAATTTGAGATTAAAACTGGCGCCATTGATCCTCCAATGGTTTGGAACCATTGTTCAGTAAGTGCAATTTGCAGAGTAATTTAGAACCACAATAAAGGGATTTTCTGGGTCTGTTTTTGCAGAGAATTCTGAAAGGAGTAGTGCATTTGGAGAGCAGTTCTGCCAGCTGTGAATGCCACTCTTTAAAGTGTTTGACTCTTCAAAATCCCTTGGTAGCCTCTGGGCACATACTGTGTTTTATAGTTCCAAGAATTTAGTCCTGCATGGCTGACTGTTTCGGAAAGGGGGTCATCACCAGTCTCTTTTCCTTACACCCCTCTTTGGCCATGTTTCCAGAACACTAGTTTCTAAGAGAACACTATGGGTATGTTCTCCTTGTGTATGGCTGCCATTTTGCTTTCATTTTCACCAAGGCATTAATAAGCAGCAAATATATGAATTATTATTGTGACTAAGACAAGAATATAGACATTTTCTTTGCAGTCTCCTGGGAGAAAGAAAAATTATACGAGCACTTCTGAAATGACTGTGAGACAGAGACAGGAATACACTGAGAACTGACTCTCAGCTGATCCAAAGAAAATACCTGCAGCTGTATGTGAAATAATTGTAGATAAAAAAGGTTACAGCCTTGATCAATTATTTCTGTCTAGTTGTTCTGTGGCTGTAATTATTTCAGTGTATTTTTGTTGGTCATTGAAATGATTTGTTCTGGTAGCATTCATGCTAGATAGTTTCCGCACATCCACCTTCCTCCCCACTCCCCACCCCCCCATTTTTTTGAGGCACAGTTGTGTTCTAAAATTTAAGCTAGACATGCAAAGCCATTACCAAGGATACCAGTATTACATATTTAACTCACAAGAGACAATTGTAAATGTCACTTGTACTGAACTGTGTATTATTATTTGACTATATAGGTTTATACTGCTTCTGAAAGGTAATAAATGAAGAATTATCTGTGACATAAATGACAGCCATCTGCATTTTGCTTTTTGCCAGTAAGTTCTTCACTGGCTTTTCTCTTTTTCTGCATTGAAGATTATGCTCAGCAGATAATGGAATCAGAGTATATTTAATATTTTTTCTCATTTTATATCATCATCATATGTATAATTTCTATAATAGCATCCTGCTTTTCAAATCTGTCAGCGTATTTCACTGTGTCAAACATTAGATGTCATTATTCTAAATGTTAAAACCTGGGCAGATTCCTTACGTTGCAGATAAGCATTTTCAGTCAAGGACAAGAATACATTTCTTTTTCAAGACAGTTGAGGACACTTATTATACAGCTAGCATACCCTATTAAAGGCACACAACTATGCTGTTCAGTAAAATTTCAGCACTTTCAAGCCACTTTTATGGTAAAATGTAGCAGAACAGAAATGAATCCATCCTTTAGACAAACCGGGCTATACTATTTGTTGTAGAACTAGATATTAAGCCACGTAATCTCATTCTGATACCATTTTCTAATTAAATAATGCAGCTTTGCAACGTAGTTGCAACCACAAGGCAAATTGGCTGACTTTTGCTTTGGTTTGTAGGTTTTGTCATACAGGCACAAAATTCAAAAGCACATTTCTTGGAATGTGAGAAGTCTTTTCAGTAATTCATGTTTATACATCAAACTCCAGCAAAAAGGAACTTAACTTAAAGACTGGAGTGTATTGGTATTATGAATGTGACCAACTATTCAGAGAAGCTCCGGTGAAGTAATCCAAAAAATCAGTCTTTTGCAGTAGTTCTGTTTGACCTGTTTCTGCAGATGAGATAGGTATTATTTTTTTTTTTTTAAACCAGTCACTTAAATTCAGCAAAAAGTAAACCAGTGAATGAATAGAATCAACCTTTCATTTAATGTTAAATAATTTAGAAGGAAATCCATTTGGTTTTTATAGGAAAAAAGCATAGTAATGAAATTTTGGAAAACAGGTTTAGACAGAAATATTAAAGGCAAAGATTCAGCAAATACTGAAAAAAAGGATATTTCTATTAACTGTAGAGTTTTAATTAGATTTACATTTCCATTTCTTATGTTTATTTAAATCCAGATCTTTAAGTGCAAGCCATTGTTTCCTCCTGTAAAAGTATATAACTTACAGTATACATTTGTATGAATATCAGCAAAATAAAACTTCCATAAGTCAGTAGTTCTAATAATCATGTCTACAAAAGCTGCAGTAGCTTGAAATATATTCCTTTTACATGCCATAGTGCCGTTCTCAAGGGGAAGTGCTTCTTTAAAATCAACCATATCTGATCAAACCCCACCCAGTCTGCCCTTGAAGATGCTGTAGAGCTATCCCTGAAAAGGATATATTTAATTAAAAGATGCCCTGCTAGGCAAACTGCTCTCCTAACCCTGCAGGATTGGAACAATGAGTGACAGGAAAGAAACAACTCTATTTTGATGTGAGGGACTCCTACACAGAGGAAGGAAAAATCTTGTCAGGAGACCTTCCATCTGCTTCAGTTTGTACTGAAACTGAAAGGATTGCATCTCCCAAGGACACAATTAACTGGGGTCTCTGAAGTGATTTCTTTTCTCCATGTTACAAGTTGACAATAGATTTCTATAAATTGGTTAATCTAAGTGATTACAAGAAATTCCAGTTGTAATCACCTTCTGATCTGACTTGACAAAGTTATGGTTCAGCAGTGGTTCAAAATTTATTAATGATCTAAGGTAGATTGACAGATTGAATTTTAACAGCACTTAATCATTACCTGGTTTAGGGGTTTACAAAGTAAGCGACATTGTTACAAAATAACTGAACAGCAACTTAGTTACAGATTCAAAGATGGTAAAATTCATGTTGACTTACTATGAAATATCCCAAATCAATACATATATGTACAGTAAAGGTACAAATCACAGACTAACACATAGAAATATATCTCTCTCTGTGTAAGCAAAGCCTGTAAGTGCATGTGTGTGTCTCTGATTACTTGAGATCAGGAATCTCTTAGTAGTGGGCTACCCTAGTGAGCTTGTAGCTCCTACACATTAACAGATGGACAGAAAAGCATCCACATCCATAAAGCTAAGTTTTTGAATATACAGTGAATAGATTTACTGATATAATACTCTTTGTGGTTTGCCTGCAAAATTGAGAGGTAAAATCTGCGTAGAGCAATTTACCAGTAGAACCAGAGCAAATATAAATGAGGACAGAGAGAACATTATTTTTTGTAAATAAGAATTATTTGTTTAATCTACTCAGCACAAACATTCTCTATTTACAAAGTTGATGTCCTTTTCTATTGCACACTTTTGGCTGGGAATACTGTAACAACCTTGTAATTAAAACCAACCTGAATACCCATGGAGACCAAAAAATAGAATTGCTTTCCATAGACCAAGTAAGGAATAAATCAGACTGCGAATGTCAAGGTACCATTTCTGGCCATTTTATGGATATAAACATTGTTATATGTAATTTTAAGTGTCAGTAAGTAATGTAATATTATTGTAAAGTAACCTAGAAAGGAATGATTATCTTTATAAGATGTGTGTTTGGCTTTTTTTTATCTGTAAGATGATTTACAATTTGACAAATGTTTTCCTTCCTATTATTTTAGGCAGAATGCAGAAATTAGGCTTAGGATTGTTACACGTGAAGGCTATTACTGTGCTGGGGGGACACCTTGAATGAAGACCTGCTTTTTATTGTAGATCTTCCATTTGCTTAGGCAGAACATCTGTCTGGGAATCCTTCCTGCTCCAGCTGCCTAGGCTGCTGTCATCCAGATAGTCTGGGCCCAGAGGAAAAGTTCAGTGGTGGAAACACACGTGATATTTGGGATGACAAGCATTGCCTATGTCCTGATCTCGTGCCACGTCTTCACATTAAGTCTCTGGAATACACATCCACAAATCTGTGGCCTGGTAGGGGAAAAACAAGGAAACAAATATGAATGGATGGGAAGGGAAGTAAATAATACAAATTTGAGGAAAAGAATAATAACATATATTATTTTCCTTTCTTGCAAGGGAGCAAATACTAGAGTTGAATTGAATTCCTTGCTGCCAACAGGTCTGGATAAGTCTCATTCTTGCCATCTGATCTATTTAATTAGCATTCAAATCAAGATCAGTGCCGTACAAAAAATGAGGAAAAAAATTATTGGTTTATAAAATATTGTTTGTTAACTGTGATGCAATTGTTAATTCAAAGCTAGTTTAACTGAAAAATGTGTATTTTGCAAAAAGATTTAATATGAATCCTCATTAGAAAGGAATTTAATTTCACAAGTATCCTGAATGCCTGTTAGTCACCCTGACCACATTTCTTGTGTGGTAAGACAGATCCATGTAAAGAAAGTAGAAGCAGCTTTGCTTCAGAGAACTGAGGGCTTCATTATATGACAGTCTTGCTTAAAACCTGTCTTAGGGTCGTACTGTTACTGACAACAATCTCACATTTCTGGTATCTCCTCAGAGAACTGTTATCAGTTCAAGTAATTAGTGCCTTATCTCCTTTCTAGTCCTCTCTTCCCCATTTTTTGCTACTATTATGGAATGCTTGAGGGATCATTGTTTATATGACCCTCTGTAATAATTTCTAAATCTGCTGTTAGTTTTTGTGATCCATAACACACTAGTTCTTTGTCTCATTTTGCATAATTCTGCCCTTTTAGAGCAGGCCTTACTTATAATTAATCTTGATTTTTATAACAGTAAAGCTATTCTCAATCATCTAACTTCTGCAGAGAAATTATTAATTCAGTTATTTATGATAATCGCATTAAAAATAAAAAATTAACTTGAAATCTGAAGATTTAGCCATAAGAAATGGACATTCAAATAGCAATAGAGAGAAGCAAGCTGGCTGCCTCCTGGAAGGAAAAAGAATTTCAATGCTTATTGACATAAACCTTCCTACACCTAGCAGCTTGTACACATTTGTAAAATCTTTCAAAACAACAATTGCCACAGGAGGAAAATAGCCAGTTTCAGACAATACCTTCTGCGACCTCAACGGCCAAATCCTAGTCCAGAAAACAAATGTTTCTTTACTACTCGGATGTTCTCAGCAGAGTCATAGTAACTCACTAAGAACTTATGCTGAGGGGTAATGTCCTTAGGGGAAGAAATCTTGTATTTTAGAAATCTGAGACATGTTCTGCAGACAAAATTAATGATGTTTTGAAACATTGCTATAATTACTCATGCAGAACTTGATTGATGCAGTATGTTCTGAAAGTTCCCATCATATTATTCATAATTATCTTCTTTCTAAAAGCAATGAAATGTTCTGACTATACAGTTTCCCTTCTGGGAAGAAGTATTTTGTGTCTTGCAACAGTTTTTTATAAAAAGATTCTTTATGCATTTAATGATAACACAAAAGGATAATTGTGGTTTACAATTGCTGAATTGTGTGAATCGGGGTGGGCTGATTTACTTACTAGAGCTGTGTGCACTATGGAGAAATGCATAGTGAAGTGCAGGGAGCAGTGCAAGCAGCAGTTGTGATATATTTCTATATTTCAGTGTGTTTACACAATGTAATCGGTCCCAGCAGAGCTGCATCAATCTGTTCACAACCCGACTGGTTTTTAATGTTGCACTATCAAGTCTTGGAAAACAGAGGTGGATGTTACATCTATCCTAGAGACATGCGGATTAGTATGAAGTCCTATCCCTGTCTTTAATTAGCATTTTCTCTTTTGCTCTTAATTTTTTTTTTTTAAATTTACATGGCTTTGGCAATGATTAGAGGGAGCCTAGTTTGATCAAAATGTTGCATTTTCTAGATTTGCTCAACTTTAGAGACTTTTCTGCGTTCTGTTCTTGCCTAGAAGTAAAACGTATCACCTCTTTTTGTTGCAGAATCTGAGGCAGAAGGTAGACTAACCACAGCTTTACCTGTGAACATACTATAATAGTGAACTAAAAGAGTTCCCTGGCTGACTAAAGGCCGTGGTGAATGGCGATTGCTTTAATATTATGTCGGTCTCCCTGGTGTGATTATTTATCTTCTGTTGATGAAGGCATTCTTAATACTTTTGTAGAGAGCCCCTATCTTTCTTATCTAGTACTATGGAGTGCCTGCAATTACTGAGGTCTAGTTTTGTTTTGTTTTATGGTGTAGAAACAGAATGGCTACCTTTATCCCATTAAAAATAAAAGTGTATTTTTTTTTAATTACTCTATCCCAGTTTTCTCATTCCAGGGTATCTCTCTTCATTCCCACCAATTTAGCACCTGAGTGCTGCAATATTTTTAGTGAGTGGTAATTGCAGTTGTATTTTTGTGAAGTAGAGAGTACTAGTCCAATGTTTGATGGAGAACTAAACTATTTACATTGCATAGTGCAGCACAATGCCAAGATCCCCAGATAGCTCTGCTAAATTGTCTTGTGGAAATACTCAGCATAAAGCGATTAGAAATATTAGCTGGTGTCCTGGAAACGATACAGTTGTGGTGTTATAGCACCACAACAGGACTTATTAGCACTGTTTCTCAAATTAAGATATCTGCTATATCTCCAGGTTTGGATTTTGAATGTTTCTGGACAGTGGTGTCCTGGAAGTATGAGCAGTGATACTCCTGGTGGCTCTGGTTCCATGAAATAATCAAAGCATAGAGGGTGTGAACTTTGCTTCAATATGGATTTGGAACGTGAAGGAGGAAAGCGTATTGACTAAGAGCACAGAAGCACTCCAAAATAATAAAATTAATATTTTAGACCTAACTTGAGTGGTTTGATAAAGTTACCTCAGGAATTCACAGAGCTCAGTTCCCTCTGCTCTCTCTGTGCCTGAAGACGGACATACTAGAACATCGCTTTTACTATGTTCTCTTTTCTTTACTCATCGTGCAGTATGCAAAGTATACTACTAATCTTATTGCTGTGTGGTTCTTTGGGCTTTTGTGGTTTCTTAGTATTAACAGAACTGTATGAAAAAGGAAGTAGTGCCAGGATTTTCAAGAATTCCAGCTTGGACACGGGGGAGTTGTATGGAACGTTTCCTCTGCTGTATGTCATGGAGTTTAATGGTCAGCTTTGATGCTCTGGTGTTTAGGCTCCACTTTTGCCATACAGAGCAGAGAAGCAATACTCTGGTTCAGATTCCAGCTACAGAATGAAAATTTTAGCGTGATTCCAAAATTATAGGAGTGTAGAAAAATACGGTTGGAAGGAACCTTAAGAAGAAATTATTTAGGCAGTCCCCACTGAGAAAGTATGTTTGTTCTATATTCTTTCTGACAGCAGTAGAAATTATTAGGTAATAGCCTGAAACAAACTGAGTAAAAAAAAATCTGATATATATTCTGGGTGATATTTGCCCTTATGCAGAAGCCAGCAAAAAAATATCCCATTTTCTCTCTTAAACTTGCATTAAGATTTGTGCTGACAATCCTTTATGATCTTTGTGGGTGGACAGCTGGTGGCCAGAAAGGTTCAATACATAGACAAATGAAAATCTAGTGGGAAAGAGCCTTTTATTTTTTAGCCCACAGTGTGGTGTGCTTGACTTAGTATTTTTCTTCTAATAGATTAAACTTTCTTTACATCATAAATCACGTATTTCCATATGGTTGGTGGTATAGCAAGTCAAACTGATGTTAATGTATAAATGATTAGCCCATAGCTGGCCATAGTATGGAGAACTGTGATTCATAGCTGGTCAGGTTCTTGGATTTTAAAGTAAATATACCAATACTTTAAAGTTTCCTAGTTTCATTTAACAAAAATACTCTAGAAGAGCTAAGAACAGATAATTCCATAATGTGTATGCTGCAAATGAATTTGAACTGTATTCAGAAAGCTTAAGCACATTTTATTTTTATGCCTGTTTAGCTCTGTGCTTTATTTTAGGGACTATATCTGGGGGTTCCAGGTATAATACATTCTTTAATAATAATGAAAATACTTCCTTGAACATACTTCAACTTTATATATTATAAAAAAAATAAAATATATTATATATTATAAAATCATAATTTAATAATCCTAAAGCTACTGATAAGGATCCTAGAAGGACAGAAATAAAGGCTGACACAAGTGATTATAGTGTCATTCACTCCTGTACATATGACAGTTTATACCAGCTGAGGATCTACATATTTCCCTTTCTCTGAAGAGCATAAAGATGAACTGGCAGCAAGTTTGCAGCTGCATATCTAGTAGCTTTCATGTACCAAGAATGTGCATATATAGTAGTTCTCCTTCATCACTAACATGATTTATATCAAAGATATAGCCCCTTTTACATTTATATCAAAGATAAGGTATAATTTTGGGGGGGAAAGTACAGCAACTACACTGGCAAATGAAAAAACAAGATTTTTCTTTTATTTTTGAAGTGTACTCAAACACCTTTCGGTGCTTATTTCTTATTCATAACCCCTTATAGAGCTCTGTAAAATGGAATTTTAAAATAGAAATCTTTCTTCCTGTAGTCCTCACAAATAATGAAATGCATCTGCCACAATGGTGTGTACAAAAGTTACATGAAAACCTGATTTTTGTCTTGAATAATGCCAGTATGCCATTTTATAGAACAGCCAACATTCAACATCTTAGAGCTAATTTCTGTAGTAAAAAATTATCATATACAGATTGTTATAAGGTATACAATTCTTTATTAGCTTTGTGAACATTAAGTACTTTTTTTTCCTAAATTGATGTGTAGGTAGAAACAGTAGAAGCCAATGCATTGCCCTTTTATCAGAGTGCATTAGACACTGTATTTGCTGTCAGAACTGAAGCTGGCTGCTTCATCTGCTATAATTTCATGAAATAAATTCTAGCATAATTTGTAGCAGAGACTTGTGGACTCCAGTGAGTTCATACTTCAGTACAACAATCTGTTTTCCTCAAATATTTATGAACTTCTTTTTTTTTTTTTTTTTTATCTGGATGGAAATCAGTGTAAAGTCCAAGAAATTCAATGTGTTTCTGAGTGTAATCACCTGTACATCATTTCTATTCTGGTTGTTTGAAAATAAGAAAAGCATGAGGAAGGGTCAACACATTTAGTCATTTCAATAATTGGTTTTTTTCACATTTCTAAGGTCTGTAAGATCACATATCTGTTATTATGGGGTATCTGGTTGCCTGGACCTGCTCTTCCAGGCTATCTATGTAACAAATAATGTAAAACACAATATCCTGTCTTACCCATGTCAACCACCTGCTAGTCCTTGGAACAGTTTTGTTGTAACTTCCCCAAATCTATTTGTTATTTTAATGCGATAGATATGGTGAGTGGAGGTTTCCCTAAAGGGAGATCACAGGAATAGTTATGGTTTCATGTGAAGTAGATGGAAAGCAGCTGTGATAAATGGAAGTAAATGAGTGTTATTATTTCTAATGAATATGTACACAGTAAAGCCTCCTTTAATACGTTGGAAAAATGCAGGCAAAGAGCTTCTAAATTTCTTTGTGGCACATGGTTACCTCAAGAGGAAAGAAACAAGTACAGTTACTGTAACACCTGTTGCCTTTTAAAAGCTCAGTTAAGGGCTGGAAAGAAAACTCGGCTAGGGTTTCAAGCAGTCATTTTGGCATAGATTTCTATGAAGCATTAGATATAAATATATGATTGTGCCTGAAAGCCTACAAGAAAAAAGAGTTACCAATGTGAAATCATTAGCTCTTAGTTGTATAATTCTTCTAAAACAGACTAAGAGGTTTCCCACAGTTGATGCTTTGCCTTTTTAAGGCTTAATTTTCACTATTTGTTGAAGCTACTGCATGATAACAAAGTGACTATTAAGTTACCTGAGACTGTGATCTCTGCTCTCCAGAGTATAAGACCCTGCATACTTTTCCTGTGATACAAAGAGTTGGAGCTATAAATACTCGAAAGTTAACTTTATGGTCAGGGCTTGTAAGATACTGCTATTATGTGAATTTAGGCTGTTATAAAACTGGTTTGAGAAAACCAGTTTGGTGGGTTTTTTTCTTTTTTTTTTTTTTTTTTAGAAAGCAATAAGGTCAGTGAAAAGCTGATCTTTATTCCATTTTCTTCCGCACTTCACTGAATTCCAAGATTAGATTTGTATCCCCTCTCTGGAACATCAAAGTCACACTCAAAATTGCTGCTTAGGTTATCATGTAATTCCATTTCTGGATTTGTCCAATCAACAATCTCCAGAAGTAGAATCTACTTCTGGGATCGTTGGGGGGTCAAAATAGGAATTTTTATTTTTTTTTTTAATATGTAAAAGGTTGTATTATCTGTCCTGTAAGACAGGACACTGGCATAGGCTGCCCAGGGAGGTGGTGGAGTCACCAGCCTTGGATAAATTTAAGAGTCATTTAGATGTGGTGTTGGGGGATAAGATGTAGGGAAGAACTTTGTAGAGTAGGGTAGATGGTTGGACTCGATGATCCCAAGGGTCTTTTCCAACCGAAATGATTCTATGATTCTACAAGAGGCTGTTGCTGAAACAGTTGTCTGTTGGGGCAATGTGTGGTAAGGTGCCCTTAGGCACTGAAAATGCTGGGAAATGATTTGCAACAGCTTTCCTGCAATGAAAAGAGCACACATACAAGGATTCATTTGCAGATTAATTTGCCCAATCTCTGCTGATTAAATATTTCCTCACTAAACCTCACAGAAACCCATCTGTTTCTCTGGAAGTCCTTAAATATTACCAGTTTACTTTAAAATTGCCAGTAAGCTTGTTTCTCATCTATATGCTAGTTTCTAGAAGTAAGAGATTTTACTGTTAGTTTAGAAGTGCTAAATCCAATCTATTTCTCCAAGGTTTCTTAGCTTGCATAGTTTAAAACCAGAGATATGAGATAATATTTTACGTTTAAATTGTTAGTGCAAAGAAATACAGAAGACAATCAAAGTAGTTAGAAATTAGTTAGTAAATAAAAATTTCTGATTTCGCTTTTTTCATAGGAAAAAAAAGTACTTATGACACTTTGACATAGATTGAGACTTAAAATACAATGGAATTCTTTCCATTCCTTTTACAGAACCTCGGCAGTCATGCAGGTTTCTTAGGTTCATATTTAGCTTTGGAGAATGAGTATCTAACTTCTCAAGGTGGAATAAATTCAGTGAGTGAGCTGGACAGAGGGGTGTCTTGCTTTCCCCAATCTCCCCACCTTTGACAGAGAGCAGGTATAGTTCTCTGATAGGAGACTGAAGAAGGAAGAAGTTACCTAGCAATAGAGCATCGTGACACACTAAGCCCTGCCTCACATAAGAACTTTACAGTTTTCCAAAGGTCCAGCAGAGCTATTGGGACATTCCCATTTGAACCCTGACCAGGTGGGGTGAGACCAGAATCAGAGTGAGGAATGGCTGAGCTGGGCTGGGCAGAGAAAGAAGAAAAGTGTCTATGCACTGATGTTACGGGTAAGGAGATAAGAAAATTAAGCTAAATGATTGGGATGGGGCGTTAAAGCTTTTGTTCATGTGTTCTGTCACAACAAAGCAAGATTTTTCCACATATCAGTGCTGTACGTGTGTGCACTGGTATAAATATTTTAGCGTAACATTATTTGACAAGCTGATATAATTCTTTTACATATTTTTCAAAATAGAGATTGGGGTGTTTCAGTGAGTTCTTCATACGTTATCAAAACCTGACAAATTATTTCCCCTACATCCCCTTCCACTTCAAGTTCTGCAGAAGTAAAAATCAGTAAAAAGAAGCCTTGAAAAAAACTTAAGTGTGTAATTTTGCTTACCTCGCGTTAGAACTAAGTCTTGCTTTTTAGAAGGAAGCGTAAAGTATCTACAAGTCAACTCTCACTTAAAACTTAGCCCAAAACTTTTCAGATAAAGGTGCAGCCATTTTTGCTTTTCTGTCTAGATGACTGTGTATTTCCACAAATGGCAAGAGTAGTGCTATTATCATTAGTATTCCTCATAAAATTCTTGAGAATTCTTGAGATGCAACATCTTGAGATGCAACTTGCAACAGCAAGTAGTCACATAGCAGTGAAAAGGTGAGGAAGAGCTCAGAAACAGTAAATTAATCTTGCTTTTTAGGGAGATGAACCTTTGAGTATTGAACTTACACATTCCAATAGTACTGTTTGTGTGAAGACATACTAACCTCGAGAGATGTGATTAAAAACTTATCATTCCTCAGCCTTTTTTGTTTGGAGGAAAATAAATACGCAAACCTCTCTTGTGTAATTTGTCACAGTGGTTTTCACGTCTAGCCAAATTACAAGTAGGCTAAGCTTTGAAGTTTTTGTACTACCTCTATTTCCTCACATTTTGTTTGCTTGCATGCGTGGGAATGTGTGCAGTATGTTTTTGGTATGCTTTTTGTGGAACAGCAATTACCTGCATAGACTAAAAAGCAGTAAAGACTAAAAAGGCCATAAGAGCAGAGTGCTGTAGCACCACTCCGTTTCTTTATGCTTTTTTATATAGTGTGGTCCTAAGCTTAGCATTTTTAATAGCGGGGTCCTAAGACCAGGGTATAATTCTAAGAACCTGTGCAGAAGAGCATTGCAGATGAGCTTCTTTTTTCCTCCCTGATTCCAACAGCAGTTGCTGTTTTTTGGAAAGTTTGTGTCAGGCCAAGTACTAGTTTTTTTTATTCTTTTTCTTTTTGGCTGTTTTTAAGGGAGTTCTTAATTAAGAGGTTAACTCTAGCACAAGTAACTTGTATTGATGAAAAAGACAATATTACAGTTCTGGAGAACTGTGTGAAATTAGCTTTGTCCCTGATGACAAGGAACTTTTAAGAAATGTAGTACATTAAAAATAACTTCCTGGCAGATCAGAGATTCTGTAGAATATAGTCCTGTGGGAGCTCTTGGTTTTTAATTTCTAACTGTTGGAACCACATCTGTCGGTGTAGTATAAGTGGTCCTATTCTAAAGGCTTTAAACAAGAAAATTGAAACAGTGAGTTGCAGGCCTGACACTTGACAGAATATCTTGAATAAGAGCTATATGACTCGAATAGGTTTGAACAATTTATGAGTAGAACTACCAAAGCAACAATATATCTCCCTGAAGGCTGTTGAGAGTAGCTTAATACTCATCCCAGAGTTATAAACCTTCATGATTATCAAGTTATTTTGATGTTTATAGCTGTTGGAGTGAATCTACTCCTTTTAAGCTTTGTCATTTTCATTTATATCATCTTGTTCATCACAGCTGAGTCAAAGGTTTATCCATTTATATGCATTGCCAGCCAGTTATGTCACTTTCTAGACACAGCTGAAGTTTTCCTGTTATGTTAGCAGCCATGTCAATGATGACAGATGTCATCTTTTCCATATTCATTTTGAGATCATATGACCACAGAGTCTAATTTTCTTAAGGAATATTTGACTGCAACAAATGTCAGATTGACCTGAATACTGTTTTATTCTATTCTTCCTCTCAGCTTTATTTTCTCAAGCTAGCTGGGTAAGAGTTATTACAGTTGTAATTAGACCATTATAAATCATGTCCTATCATTTATATTACCTCATGAATACTTGAGAGCAAACCTAAGGTTAGACAGTCATGGAGCAGTGAGGGCTTGGCTGCTCCAAAGAGAAGGTGAGCTGGGAGCTGGGCATGGTAACACAGACAGCAGTACCCACCTGAGGTAAGCAAGGCAGCTCCAATGAGGGGAACCAGGCTCAGACACGGGCTGGGCTGCACCACAGCAGGAGGTGCAGGTGAAGGGAAAATGCTTAAAAAGCAGCTCCCGAGGGAAGGGGGTTTGCCCCTGGGCTGTTGTGCTGCCTGGGAGGCTCTCCATGTGGCCAGTGAAGGAAGAGGACAGCTTGCAGCTGCACTCTCTGGCTGGCCCTGAGCCCAGACAGACAAGCCTCCAGGATGGGGGGATGCTCTTAGGGCCCTTGCATATACTTTGCAGTCTTTAAACTTTTAAGAATTACTGAACACTTGTATATTTACTTTTTCCATTCTCTAGTAAGATTTCTAAATCCATATTTAGAATCTTGATTTTTTCAGACTACTGGAGGCTGAAGATTGTTGACAGAATCCCATGGGTGTTACAAATGTTTCTGGGAGCTAAAGACTTATTTTCTTCTCTGTTTTACCTCTTCCAAGTTTATTGTTATTATTTTGCTGTTGCACCAGTACTTGAAGCATTGTCATCTGGGGGGTATGACCCGTGCCAAATGACATGTAAATTATCTTTTGTTTACTCTGTGTCGTTCCATTTTATTGATAATTAAGTAGTGGCATCTGTGGAAAATGTCACCAGCTGTGCAGGGTAACCAAGCCATAACGCAGGACTTGTTTTCTCTCATATCTTCTGTCTGGTTCCATGAGAGGCCTTTTTTTGCAGCAAGGCTGTCTTAAAAGTTTGGTGATCACAGTTCCCCTTGCTTCTCGTCTGCCAGTGCAATTGTATATGTAGAACTTTGCAAACTGAATGTTTGAATTAAATCAGGTGAAAGCACACATAAGGAGGAGAGCTTTATTTTTTTAACCCTTTATTAGTTTAGGCTTTGAATTGTTCTAGTTGTTCTGGCATAAATGTGAAGGGGAAAGAAAATGGGGTGAATATAGGAAGGCTATGAGCATCAGGGAAGGCTGCTGAAGGTGGCATTTCTGCTCTCTACCTGCGGGGTGCACGAGTCTTTCATTTTAAAGCACTTTGTGCTAGTACCAGTTTAGGGTGTTCTCTTCCTCTTCCAACTCTGCCCTTACTCTTCCTCTGTCACACAGTGTGCCAGTGCTTCCATTGAAGTGAACTGGCTCAAAGGGAGCATGGGGTGTGTAGAGAGCACGAATACCTTGTGATGATTTTCCCACTATTTCCTCTTGTGAGGAATGCACCAAATTAACCATGGAAGCATTTATTGTGTGCTGCATATGGGAATACCGTGTTAGATCCCAGTTATAGTTTCTTAGTAATATTTCTGATGTGAGAAAAATGTCTGCTTAGAAGAAATATGAAGAATCTATCAATCTTTCTGAGTTTGGTCTCATATTCTTTGGTTTCATATTCTTTGATGGTCGATTTAAAATGTAGCTGATCATTTAGTAGAGAGAAAGATGAAATAAATATTTAGTGGGAATGTCAAGCTTTTTCTGGAAAGAATAATGGTCAGTCTGATACATATTTTGAAATTTTCTTCCAGAGCCATAGAATCATAGATGGATGTGATGATATTGGTGCATGTGATTCAGTCTGTGCTGTGCTATACTCACTGTGACATGAAGGCAAGAAGTAAAATGTGACCAATACTTGAATACCTAAACTTTTGAAACACCTTTCATGTAGCATTTAAAGGAGAAAAACGGAACCTTTTGCATTCTGATAATTTTAGGAAATTTGGTGTCACCACTTAAGTTCTTAAAGGATATTAGTCCTCTCCAAAAATCTAGTTCAAGACAGCAAGGTTACAGTATAAGGAGCAGCTGTCAAAGCATGTGAAACAGAAGGCTTTGAACTTAGCTTTTTAAACCTTTTTTGTTTTTATGTGGTCTGATGTGTTAAACATGACTGGTCCCACATTGCTTACAGAAATAAGCAGCGGAATAGTTAAAACCTCACATTTCCCTTCCCTGCTTGTTTAAGCCTTTCCCACAACGACTGGTATTTGCTTTAACTATAGAACTGAAGTGTTACAACAGTTTTAAATCTCCCACCTGTCATTCTTCTTTTTTTCTTCACCATTGCATACATATTTCTTTCTTTCTTGATAGAAACACTGTAAACCTTCTGGATTATATTTCTCTTTGTGAAAAATAAGGCTAGTAACTATGAGATTATATTTCTTGTTCAAAATAAGACAGAAGCATACCCTACCACAGAATGACAACAAATGTATTTTAATAGTGGCATAAATTTCCATGCTGTATGTTAAGAAACTGATTTGTCAACCCTTTGAGATTCTTTTAAAAAAGGGTGTTTGGAAGCTCTTAGTAATTCAGTGCATGACACTTGTGCAATTCTGTCAGTCCTTGTATCTTCATAAACAGTTTTATGACCATAAGGGTGAGATGAATGGGAATTTATTCCTGCAGTTCTAAGTTCCTTTGCTATTGTTGGCTCCCAGCCAGAGCAGCGTGGAGTAAACATGAAGGATTGATCTCGTTATCCCAAGCATTTGATCGTAGTGGCTCCAAATTGCGGCTAGCAAGCAATTTGATGACCCACTAGAATTCTTAAACTTGTATGCAGTGACCTTTGCCATTCTGAATGGAGCAGCAGTATGGATTTACTTTGACTTACTGTGTTGGAGAGGGTGATTACTGCCTGTTAATTTTACTTTGACCTTATCTAAAAATTTTAAAAGGTCAAAATACAACAATGTCTATTACAGTAAAGCAATCTATTTCAGGTTGCTACCTCATGCATAAACCTTTGTGTTAATGTATCACAAAAATTATTTGTCTTAACAAAAAGATTAGCCAGCTTTATATTTTTCAGCTTTTGTGTGGTATTTTTAGAGCCTAAGCATTACATAAAAGCATAAGAGAAAATGAATCTAAGAATGATCTCTGCAACTCTATCATGAATCAATGCTGATAAAGTTTTAAGATATTTGCTTAACAGTTCAGTTTTAATCCCAGGGGTGTAATCTTCAAAAGGGGCTGTTGAAGTTTCCTTGCCTAGTCCCCTAACTATAGATTCCAAAGTGATGAACTGCTTTTCTGTCTGTCTATGTGGATGGAACTTAGAGTATCCAAAGTACGTGAACATCATAAAAAGCACCCTCAAATATCATTGATGATCTATTAGATTATTTTATCCTAGAGTTTTGAGAATGTATGATATTAAAAGATAATTTTAATGTAGATTTTCCACATAGAATGTTTATGCTCCTCTTTTCGAGGAGCATTTTTCATATATATATATGAAACTATGCAGCCAGTTAGAAGGACTGCTGTTAGAAAAAAATTTCAAGTTATTTCCTTCTTGCCTTTATCTTAAGTACCATTTGCTACTGGCAAAATTGCTACTGGCAAAACTAGCTACTAGTGTTTGCTATTGCCAGTTCTTCCAAGTTTCATCTTGGGGCTAAAATGACAAAGAAAAGGTAAAACACATCCACAAATGAATTCTTGAAAAAGTCACTAATTACAGGATGTTGGAAAAACTTCTGTCACCCCTGAAACTAGATCCCTTTTTTCTCATCACTGATAAACAAATCAATCTAATTTTTATCTTCACTCACATGAAAACTTGGGAAATTTTTGCAGGTTCAGTTCTTGAATTGTCATTATTTGAATTTGGGCCATGTTTTCTCCCTGTGTGTTCTTGATATCTAGGCAAGTCCAGCTGTTAAGTAGACAGACTCTATTGTGGTTCTGTGTTAATTGTCCAATCAAATCCAATTTTTTTTTTTTTTCATTTTTGAGAATGTGTTTTTCTCAAGTGTAAATATACAGGACTTCAAAGAGTCACACTTTCACAAAATAAGAGAACTTAGCAAAAGACAGTGCAGGAATCTATTACATATATTAATCTGCTCAACAAATAAAATATTGTATTTTTCATATTTTGTAAATTGAGATAATCTCCTGAGTTGGTATTGACTCATTCAGTGTACCTTGGGTAACCTTCTCTCTTAATTAACTTTTAGAAAGCATGTAAGTGTAAGCCTAAAGATTAATTTTTATTTCTGTGTGTACTTTACTGTCTGCCAGAAGAAACATTTAATTTCCTGGTGACGGGAAGTCCTCTTTGAAGAAAGAATCCCATTCTTTCTGCTGTTATTATGAGTTCCAGTACATAATTGCTTTCTCGATGTACAAACAAGAGATCTCTGTGAATTTGAATGAAATAAACACATACAGAAAATATTGTTGATCACCAGCTTGATCCTTAACACAAGTGGAGTAATTTAGACTGAAATGCGAATCGCTTTGCTAGAATTTGAAAAATGCTGTTTTGAAGAGCTATAAATGCCTGCTGTACTTCCAAAATAGATAAACCATCTCAAACGTGTGTGTGAGTTTAAATGTCTCGTGGCTTCCAAAGAGCAAACTGCTGTTTGTCAGTCGGTGTCGAGTGTCTCTGGACTCCTGGCAAACAGTGTGCTATGAGAGGCTGGCTCTGGCTCAACCTCTGCTGATGGGAGCTGCAATAGCTCCCTATAGATAGGAGTCAGTAAAACCTCTGTAATATAAGCCGTTGCCTAATAAAAAGTAAAATCTATTCCTGCCAGTGCTAACTATGATAATTTAGTGAACTGAGACAGCTCTAATCTTTTCCTTTTGCTTCTAAGAACGATTGATGTATCATCCTGCTTTGCTTCATTTGTTTGGGGCTCCCAGATTTTTGTCTCGCTCTTTGGGCCCTGCTCGTCTGCTTTGTTGTCACTTAGATGACATCTGCAGGATACTTTAGGCCAATACCTTCTATAGAATCACAACATTGTCATCGGTTTTAATAGAATGTGAAATATTTCAGTATAAGGGTGCACCTTATGTATTGATGTGTCTTTCTTCTAGAGACAAATTCTATTTCTACCAAAGGCAGTGGGAAAACTCCCATCACTCTCAGAGAATTTTTTTTTTGTTATGCTTTTGTTTTTGTTTCATACATTGTAAAAAGGCTATGTCTGCCTTTAAAAAAAAATCATAATGCCTTTAGAGTTTCTGGTCTATCACCAGTCTTATCTCCTGTGCAAGGAGTTCTAGATAAAAAGTGGCATAAGGTCACATCTGGACATGCTATTAGTGTAGGCAGAAATTATATTTACTAGAAATGATCAATTCAAAGAAAACATGAAACTACCTGTATCATGCTTTTATTAGAATAACTGCGATCCTCCTTGGAGCCAACGCTAACTGAATGAGTATTATTACATCTTAATTCTCAGCTCTTTTACATTGATGTAGTTTAATCCATTAGCCCACTTCTATCCCGTTCACATGTTTAAAGTAATCTTTGCTGTGACCAATAAGGATTAAAGGGCTTCTTCAAAGGGCTGTCATAGTCAACCCCATCTCCTTTTCAGATGCAGATGGGCAGCCCTTCTGAAGAGCTATAACTGGTAGTATGCAACCCATCTCACTTACTATAATGTTTAATGTACTTACTTTATATATTAATAGACATTCTGAAGGGATTGTCTAAGCCACTTCTGGACCTCACCAGAAGTCCAGACAAGATACCAAATATATGGCACAACTGTGCTCAAAATTCCCTGTATGGCCGAACACCCAAGCAATAGGTACTGGTTTGATTCTTTCTGAATTTTTTAGAATTTTAGGACCTGAGAAAAAGGATTTTATTAGTATTTCCTACTTTTAGAGTTACTGGAAGTTTTGGGCCTTTTCAATAGTACATCACAGTTTGGACTCAGAAAAGGAACGAGATGGTGAGAGGGTACAGAAAAGCAGAAGTAATATGTAGAAGGGCTTTTTTAAGTCTTTGCTTAATAAAGGCAAGATGACTAGAGCTAAGCAATATCTGTTGTACCTGCATAAAATAACAAACTATAAAGGATGGGAAGAATGATCTAGCATAGTGACATATCTCTGGCACATGTACCAGAATAAGCACATGGCTGGAAATACATGAACAGAGCCCAAATATGTGAGGAACAGAGTTGAAGAGAGCAGAAGGTCTGACTAGTCTAGCAGCATAAGGGCAGAGCAGTTTGGCAATTGTACACTCAGTTCTAGGCCTCCCTATAATGCAGTTTACTCAGAATGACAGTTTTCCACTTGAAAAATAGGGGTTGGGATGTTGGTGGGGATAAAGTTTAATGACATTTCAGAACACCACTTGGATGCTACTGTGTTGGCTGAACCTCTTGTTAGATATAAAGAGTAGCGCTATTCTCGACTAATTGTTGAAAAATCACAGATATACATAGTCAGCTTTCACAAGAAAAGGATGGGAACTTAATTTTGTTGAATGCAATTAGCTAAAACACTACAAAAGCAAGTAAAAGATAACTGACAAAACTGGAAAAATATTTTGTAAAATTTGGCAACATCTATGATTTGAATGAGAATGAATTTAGGATGAAAAACTGAGGGAAGGTAGAGACTTTTTTTCCTAAGCCAGTTTGCCTGAACCTAATTACATTCACAAAATTAACCTTCTGTTGAAATTGGATGGATTCTAGACTAACAAATTTGTTGAATTACATGTAGAATCAGAAAAAATTAACATTATATAGCTATCAGCTATGCATTATTAAGATATATTTAATCATAAAATTTTGTATTTCATTGTAGGACAAGGCCTGTAACCTGTTCCCCTTTGTCAGTGTTAATATCCTTTTGGCTTTGTATGATAAACCTCAATCTTATAATGAAAACAGATTATTTTACTTCTTTTACATGAAAGGGGACCATACTAATGCTTTTAGCATCTGCCTTAGGATTTCAAAATAGAATCCATTTAAGATAAAATTGCTCATCATGGTGTTTGGCTGTTCATTTCTAAAAATAGTCACTATACCTTTTACAAACTGTAATTCATGTTATCTGCTCAGGCTGTAGGTAGTAAACATCATAAGCACAAGGAATTGTTTTTGCAATAATTTATGTTTAGTGTAACCTACTTATTTGTTATTTGGACTTGCCTTGTACACGTACAGTATAGGCTTGGTTTAGCTGGACTCGTGAACATGGAATAACTTCATCCTACCAAGAATTTAATTATTAATAATACCTAGTTAAGGGTATTTTGCTCCCACCTGTGCAGAGAGATTAAGTACTTAGTTATTTTCATTATTTTAAGGAGATCATTGATTCTTATTGTGTGTTTGATGCTTGTTACTTTAGTCAAAAAGCTAGGGTTGCTTTCTTGACCTGTTTTCATACATCTGAATGATAAGCTGTCCGTAGCAATCTTTTCTTGTGACCAAAAGGCTGCCTGCTTAAGAGAATTGGAACAAGGTGCTGGGCATCACAGAAACATTTGTGAAAAGAAAACCCATCATAACAAACTAGTTCTCATTTCAAAGAAAATATAATCTAGGTGGATAGGATGGAGAGTTGGGGGAAAAATAAATGTTAACAGATGTGAGAGTAATTGTTCAGATATATAACGGATGTTTGATAATTATGTATTTTTATGATATTTAGAAATGGATTAAAGGCTAAAGGAAAACAGGTGAAAGATGTGTGGGCAATTCATTTTTATATTGAATTGATCATTTTTATTATAAGACTTTCATTATCCCTTTGCTCACCTTCGAAAAAGCAGTTCTATAACTACACATTGGTCGTTCTACTATTAAGTTGCAGAATTTTTGTGAGCTAAAACCAAAACTATTCCTTTAAAGAAGAATCTGTATTGCTTTCTACATTTTTCAGGGCTACAGATGTGCTTGAATATCATATTTTTTCAGTTTGATACTCCTACAAGTACAGTTTGATCAGCGTACTGCCTGCCACTTTTTGCTATACTGATACAAGTCAGGCTCTACCCTTTGCTCTGGGAATATAATCCTGGTTTGGACCTAAAACCATGTACACAAATCATTCATGTATGGTGAAGGTCTTTTGAGAGATCATGTTTTTTCAAAAGGATTAAGAGGAGTGGTTGTTTCTTTGTCTTTTTTGTGAAGTCAACAGCAAATGTCCCCCATAAGGGAATGGAAGTTAAAGAAATTTGCTTATGGTGTAATATCCACACGATTAATTACAGAGTCGATGCTGTGAAGCAATTTAAGTGAAAAATCATACTTGGGAATTGCATTCTTCTCCTGGTATTACACCATTATTCTGGGTTTCCTAAGGCAACTGACAAACTAATATACCCAAAAAGAAAAAAAAGGGAATGCATTGAAAGCTAGTGAGGCTGCAAAGTCTGGAAAATAGCAAATGCTGTAAAGTTGCAGCAACACTTAGAATCAAGTGAAGTGAAAAGACAGAAGAATAAAAATATTCAAAAGGCAAAAAATTTCAATACTCGCTACATTTTTCTTCATGGTATTTTCACATTGAAAATATTTTAGATTCTTTATCCCGTATCATCTTGGTAAGGGTCTTTTTTCTATAAAAGATTTGATTTTTAAGGATATCTTGTTGTAGAAATCTGTGGATGAGCCATAATGCTGACTGAATAGTAAGATTAAACACTTTCCATGCCTCCCAGCTTCCTTGCTGAAGCAAATGAGTCATCTTCATGTGACAATTGGAGGTATAATTGGAGGTGATGAACAAGGTTGCACTTCGATTACTTACAATTCTTGCAGTAGCCACAGAAGTTCTAATTATCTACCCATGCTGAGATGATCTGGCTGTGGTGCTAAATTTCTCCTGAAACTGACCTGTTGATTAAGGAGAAGTTAGATGGTAGAAATCTATCTCAATTTCTGCTTCAAGCCTGCCTAAAGTAGGATATTTCTCCTGAGAATTTGTGCTGTTCTTCCTGTGCTATTTCATTCTCATATGTTCTTCTTTAAGGCAGACTATGGCATCTACTGGGAAAGATAAAGTGCCTGCAAGTAAGCCACAGTTATTATGGTATGATAAAAATGCAAACAGACTTCTGTCTGAGATGGAAATAGATGGAAATAAACAGAAATAAAATAAATACATGGGACACTTGTGATTTATGAAATAGTTAGATTTAGTGTGTGATATTTGGAGTAGCTTTGACCCTTCAGAGGTTATGTTTCTTCAAGAAAATACATGATACTTTTATGAGATCATATAGTAGTAAATAATTTAATTTGGAAACTGTTCTCATTTCTTGTATGCATAACAGCATAAAAAACTCATGGAATCATTGTGGGTGCAAAATGGTAATATTCTCTGTTTAGCTTCTTTTTTTTTCTTTTTTAGCTTAGGCTTTTGAAAGACAGGAAAGCAATTCAAATCTGTGTTTTATTGCCTATTCTCTTAAATTTAGAGCAGAAATGCCAGAGGTATATTGAAGGTTATTACGTAGAATATCTTGTGCTTCCTCTTTCTTTCATTTTAAACAACAACAATCTGTGCTTTTAAATGCGTTCTAAAATTCAGATTTGTATTTTGCTTCTGCCAAGATAGGAGCTGTCACACAGAAGAATTTGTATGTCTGGTGCAAGAGGAACATAACAGAATTTATACTTTGATGGATATTTTATCTTTTTGTTTAGTTTTTTCTTTTAATCTAATTTTTTTTTCATTATTTCAATAGAGATGATAATTGATGCAGTGACTAGGATCACTAAGATTTAAGCTCTTATGTTTCAGAAACCTAAAGCCAACATTTTCGAATATCTTCCCTCAAAATAGCCTGCCTTCTTGATTTAAATTTTTATTCTTTGTTTTCAAAGAAAGCCACACTAGTGTGTGATGGGGAACAGACAGAGAAAATTCTATTATTTTGATTGTGACTGAGAGCACATCTTCCCTGGCTTTTACAAGCAAGACTCTATTCAAATCTGGTGTAAGTCATAATGATGCTCAGATTTGTAAGTGTTTTCCTATGATAGCACTGCAGCTTGTTACTAGTAGGCTATATTATCAAATTTAGTCTTTTGTTAGAGCCCTTGCTTCTGGTCTGGAAAGAGATAAGAAAATTAAAGTTTCCAAACTGTTGTATCAGAAAGAATCTTTTCTTCCTTCATTCCCTCAGAAAATTGCTGGTGCTCATAGTGTAAGGTAGCACTTTTTTTTTAAATACTGGTTGATGAAAGCTTAATGAGACAAAAGTTGGAAATGATTGAGGTGAGGAGTGGTTTCACTCTGTAGATTACAGGAAAACGTAAATGAGTGGTGTCAAACTTGAAAAAAAAGCGTAGCAAATAAAGTTAGCGGGTATGGCAGTATTTTCTATTTTCTCTGTCAAATCTCTGTAGCTGAAATCTTTGAGTGGAACAACATTGACACCACCAACATCAATTGCATCTCTAATTAGTAAAGAAATGCATTTATCTGTGCAAAAGTTTAGTGGTAATAGCTTTCACAGCTAAAATGTCGTACTATAGAATCCTAATTCAGTTGTTTCTTCCATTTGTTTTAGCACTGCAGCTAATACACCTACTGTCATTCAGGTATATTGGAGCATGGACAAGGATGAAGAGTTGGTAGCCTTATGCTCACTCTTGTGTCAGCCCAGGACAAAAGGACTGTTACTGTTTCAGTGGGTTGTATCAGGGCTGTTATCATACCAGCAAGCACTTAATAAAAAGGCAGAGTATTTTCATCTTGTCCATTCAGCACAGAAGAGCGTATCTGTGCAGCATTCCTAATTCCCTGATACCTCTCCTCTCAGACTGCCTGCTGTATCTGTGGCCAGGAGTGCGTTTGATCAAGTGGCCAGGTTTCTATTTGCTCCAAAATACTGGGCAGTGTTCTGCTGTATCCCCCGCTGCGACCCACTTCCTGGGCATATAGTATGTTGTGCAGGAAAGTAATGTTAAGGAAAGGGAAAATTCATTTCTAAAAAATATCATAGACACTGTTTATGAGCCTTGAGAGCAACTCTGCTATCCATGTCATAGGAGAAGAGGCTTAGTGACCTTGAAAATGAAGAACAGTCAGCTTTGAATGTGGTTTGCATGTTTACAAACACGGAAATGTTAACTCTGGGATTAGGGTTAGTGGTAAAATCACAGACATGACATGTTCAGAACTGATGATCTGTCTTGTCAATTGGCTGCAAAATTTTTAGTTAATCTTGGTCCATAATCCCGACATCCCAGAAACACAGCATTTGGAGATTTTTCTTAAGAACCACTTGACTTGGATTTGATTTTTTTTTCCCTGCTTCTCAACAAGTGCATGAAGACCAGAAATAACATATTTTTTAATGAAAAAGTGAAAGAAAGGAGAAAGGTGATTTTTAAAATTTTATTTGGGAGACTTCTTAATTGGGAAAATCCCAAGCATTGGGGAATATGGAATATGGTCACAAGAAATGCACCTGCTGGTTTACAGCACAGGACTTGCTTTGTGGAATGGTTTCTTTGGAGGGAGGGGGAAGGAATCTCAGCTTTAATGTAGTGAGAGTTCACATCACTCAGAACCCCTACCAATAGCTTCAACTATCTTGGAGAAGAGTTTCAAAGATGTTTACTATTTTTGGAATACTAAATAGGTTCTAAATACTATTTTCCTTTCCTAGCTAACTCATTTTGAATGACATAGTGAGTCTGATTTTCCCCTATTACTATGCTAAGTTGAAAGAATCCACAGTACAAATAAAAATGGAATTTTGAAGATCAAATATATTTTAAGATGTGTTCTTCAAATATATTTGTTGCTTTAAAAGATCACAGATAATATGCAGAGGGGAACATAATCTGTTAGACAGAAATCTAATATTCTGGTTGGGGAACTGTGATTTGCTGAAATTCCTGAGAGTCAAACACCCTATCTACATATCACTGACTGCAGAAAAAAGAAAAAAAGAAAAAGAAAAAAAGAAGTAAGGGAAATGCATTTGAGAACATTTCATTACAATTCTGTGTGCTTTCAAAAATTGTGTTTGTCAAGGCTCATAGAATAATTAGGTATAATTATACCAGGCTTCTATTAGTAGTCTGATTGGTATATACCCTTAGTGTCCTCAGGAAGTGTTAAAGCTTCCATAAATGTTTTTCTAAGTAGAAAAGTTCTGAATTTTTAATTCAGGAAGCAAACTTTCCTTTAGAAAAATACTGTGGAGTATTTTGTACATAATAATAATATCAGAGCTATTTTTTTTTTCATTCTTGGTTATCTTTCAAGGAGAAAGTAGTCTCAAGTCTCATCTACGTCTCCAAGAAAATAAATCAAAATGTTGTGAAAAAAAAAATCATAAACACCCTTGTAAGTAGAAACTTTGTTTCCCGCCTCCTACCTGGATTACTCCCAAATAGTGTAGAGAGTGTCTTGAAGACAGGAAAGGTAATTAACGTTTCTGAGAAGACTATATACTCCAATGAAAAACACTTGCTTTGCTAAGAATCCTGACAGGGCTGTATCCCTTTCTGTCCCTCACCACACTTATTTGTTACCCCCAGGGAACATTTCCCCTTCTCTGCAAGTAGTAGATTTAATGCTTTGGAAAGAGTTCTGTATTCCTGACCAGACATTTAAAAGCAGGGCTTGTTAGAAGCTTTCCAGCTCATTAAACAAATTGAATTAATTCATTTAGTCCTTAGGCTTGGGGATGGTAAAATTCAGTTCTGTGGAGGTGGCAGCCTCATCAGTCTTCAGCCACCCCTTCTGTGTGCTTCCACCTCTTCTTTATGCCCAACCCTTTTGGAGGGTTGCCTGACAGCTGCATGGTCTTTTTCCCCAGAGCTTCTCACACAGCCTCTGCTTTTATGGTGATTTGTGCTGTCCCGTTTGAGGCCTTAGGCAGCTGCCTCCTTTGCTGACTGTTAAAACCGATGCATGGGATCAGCCCTGAAATAAGGAGTGTTCTAGTAGAATACAATTATTTGAGTTACAATTTGTGCCGAGATAACATTTCTCAAGAGGTGAAGGTGAATACCCAGCTTCCATGTAAATCTGTCTGCTATCACACGTTAATTAAATGTTTCTGTTGAGAAGGAACATATGGTATTGTTTGGTATCATGAATTGAAACAAACAAAAGGAATTGCTTTTCGTTGCTGTATGTCTGCATGCATGCACATTTTAAAGATATATTTTAATCAAGGGTTCAAAATAAGTGTAGATAACTGTGGCCTAGACAAAAGCTGATCCAGCCAAAAGCATTCGGAGGTTGTCACAAGATGGTGACATCATTCACAACATACAAATACATCCCTGCCAAAATTTTTCAAAACACAACAGCTGCAAGTTTTCTTTTAGAAGAGAAAGTTATTGAAATAATATCTTAAAGCAATTTATAGCTAGGGAAGCTTCTACAACAAATGTTTTGATGTATCTTTAAAATAGAGAATAAGGATAATAAGGAATATTACTAATCTATTGTTTCTCTAGATTTTCACCTGGATGACCATTTCTTTTCAATTTTAAAAATTTAGTTTTTCCAGCCATTTAGGTTTATTTCTTGGCCGAGCATACACATTTAGGTAAGACATCCGTAGATAAATGGATTTTGAAAAACTTCATACAAAAAATCAAGGTTTCATCAAAGCTCTGAACAAGTATGTGTATCCAAGTCATATTTATTCAGGTCATGGTGTTTATTCAAAGGAGCCTTGATGTGTTTCATGGTGATAGCAAAGTCAAAACCAAAAAAATGCCGAGCTTTGTGAAGCCAGTGTCTGTCCAGCCCATCAGTGCCTCCAACACTGTAAAGGAGAGGCCAGTCAGGAAGAACCTGAGATTGGACAGTTCCTGCTATGCCTGTGTATTGGGCATAATTGGCAGGAGTCTGGTGGCAGAGGGACTGCAGGGAGACCTCTATGTGTGTAGGTCAGGGACTGTCCTGTGCCAAAGACACCCGGCTCCACAAAGGACCTACCGTGCTGACCCACCAGAACTGAACCAGTCAGGGGAGTCTGTGGCACCTCTGCAAAAAAAATATTTAAGAAAGGGTGGCAGCCACTAGGTAGAAGAAATGAAGGAGGTGCAAGAGACAATATCAGGGTAGGAGGGACACCTGAGCAGAGGCAAATGATAAACAAGAAGCACACTCAGGCAGGAGGAGCAGTAGAGAAAAAGAGATGCTCAAGGAAAGGCGGAGAAACAGGACAGATGCCAGGGTACTTGAGCAAGGGCAGGAATGAACTGGTTCCTGAACAGAATGCAGAGAAGGCATAGGAGAAGGTATAACCCCCAAAGGGAGAGTGACTGGTGGAGGAAACTGTACCAGAGCAGTGGAGTAAGAATCAAGGAGCAGCAGAAGAAAAGAACCATTGTTAATTGTCAATCAATTACATTGATTGGAATTCCCCGACTGTTTTGTTGCTCATGACAGCATGCCCTTCCTTCTTCCTCAGCATCCAGACTGTTGTTTTAAGGGTCTTAGAGGATACATCTCTTCCCTGTCTCTGCTTCTTGTTTTCAGATCATGAATTTGTTGAAACTTTCTCTGAACCTTCATTATGTTGTCCCCTTTCAGGCTTCCCCTCATCCCCTGAAGAGTCCCAGCCTACTTTGTTTGTCCTTACAAGGCAGCTATTCCTTCACTTGATATTAGCAGTTGTCCTTTGTGGGCCTTTTCTGAATTGATTACACCCTTTTCAGAGGTGTCCATCCTTTCTGAGGTGACCAGACCTGCATTCAGCACTCAGGATGTGAATACAGCAAGATTTTATACAGTCATGAAGATTAAGCACTTTGTCTTGTTTTTCATACCCTTCCTGAAGGACATCTGAGGATCTGTTGGCTTTCTTGGCTGTCACTGCCTGCTTGAGTCACTGATTTCAGAGAACAGCCAGTGATGATTCCAGTGTCCTTTTCTTAAGCTGTAACTGCCAGTCCCAATTTCAGTGTCGTGCTGGCATGGTTTAGATTCTTCTCATCTCTTCCACAGTGCATTCTCTTACACTTATCTATATGGAAGTTCATCTGCCTTGTTTTTCCCTGCTCACAGAGTTTGGTGACTTGAGTTACTTGCTAGGGCATGGCGTTTGACAACATGAAAGAGCGTGGTATCGTTCACAGACCAGGACATTTGTTAGTCTCTCCCTTCTCTAGGTCATTGATCAAGATGAGTAAAGCTTCCTTTTTCTACCCACTGACTTGTGCACTCACCTGATTTTTCTCCATCCTGATAACTCTCCCTTAGTCTGTATACTTTGCTTGATGCTCCTGAAAAAGACCATAGAAGAGGATTCTGGACCTGTGACTGCTTGATTTCTTTAATAACATAACCACATAAAGCAACATCTATGCAAATTACAGATATTTTCGATATTGTATCGACTTCTAAAGCTACAGTTTAATGGATAACACATTTAATCATTACAGCCAAGCTTTGCTTCTGATTTTTGTCAAAAGAGGTAGCACGTAGACAGCATTTAAAGAAGTAAAAACTCTGAAGACATACTATTTAAGTTGAAGTACATAATGTATGAGTTCTTATAAGTATTTCTGACTGAAGTGGAACATGGCACATGGCTATCAGAGGATATCCTTAGAGGGAATTTTTTTTCTCTCCCATTAGAATTAATCTGTGGAACAGAAATAGTTGTAGCGTGGTATGGGGAATATAATTTCCTATCACACTTATCCTATCAACTTTATGATGATATACAGTTCTTAATAAATGGAGGAAACAGTTGATGGAAGTATCTTTTATGTAACATTTTTCATTCAGTCTCTTTTGTTGAATTACAGTAAACAGTTGAATTACAGTAAACTATAGTTTTTAGGTCATATATCGTATGAACAGTAAAAAGATAAGGTAAAAGATGAAGAGTCAGTCTGTTAAAACTAAAAGAAATTTGGCCATTGAGTAGAACAACCACCCTGATTGTTAATGTTTGCAGAGACCACTATCGCACTCGCCCTGACTCTGAGGGATAGTCGCTAAGCCATAGAGATTTCTCTGAGGGCAGTGATGTCATTCCTTTTGTCCTATTGCTATTTTAGGTGAAGTAATAGTCTAGTCAACAAGGATTATACTCATGTTTCCTTAAGTTAATATATTTTCTGCTCCATCTTATTTGCTAGCATTTCCATGTAGACAGCACTCAAAATTAACTGTTATTTGATTTTAAAGTTAACTAATTCATCAACTTGTCACTTTAGAATCAAAATTTTAAAAATGTGAAGCTATTATAACAAAATAATATTCAGCAGATTTAAAATCCCATCTGTTACTGGAAGGTAGCTATAAGTACTACTGGTAACAGACCTTAACTCTAAATATTTGCTTTTGCATTTATAGCTGAACACTTGTAGTATTGCATTGAAAGAAAATTGGACTTGTACTTAGCTACAGTCACAAACTAAACAGGTATAAGAATTACTTTATTTTTATTATTTTATTTTATTTGTGAGTTTTGTCAGCAGGTATTAATCTTCAGGATTCCAAGTTATTATAGCTGTAAACAGACACTTCAAAACTATACGCAGTAGCTACTTGGATTTTCTTGTCTGCTATTTTGACTTTGTAATAGTCTGGCTTGCTCCTGTTTCATCTTTATCTGAATATTTGCATGTTTTTAATATATGCTACATTGGAACAACAGTTTACAAGGACAGAAAGCTTCAGGTATTCCTGTAATATTGCAGAACTTACCATTAAAATATAGTCAGTTACTTGTTAGGGAAAATTGACCCTCATTCTCTATCTCATGCTTTATGATATTTCTAAGTTCTCGGATGCTTTTTTGCCAAAATGCAAATAAATATAGCATGACCATTTGTGTAGATTTTCTTAAATATTTGACTGTGGTACTCTGCTTGTTAATCTGGTAGCCTTCTCGCTCGTTACGAATTTTCCTAGTTGAAGGACTTCTTTAGATGTTAGTGGCATAGCTCCAGTATAATCAGTAGTATTATAATAATGCATACCAGCTGGGGAATAGAATTTAATAGTTAATTAAAATACTTGTACTCAGACATTTAAAGTAACCTGCAAAAGAACTCTTAAAGTTGATGTTATATTTTTTTTTTCTTTAATTCATCCTGAGGAAGGAGAGTTAAATATATGAAAAAAAATTACTCAGGAAAAATAACAAAATATGATTAAAACTTGTTTAGAATAATAAAAATAGAAAGTTTTGGGAAAATGAACAAAATAGAAGTGATCTGGCTCTCTTCCCTCTTTATTGTCTGATGCTAATTCTGAAAATTGTGCTGCCAATTCCATTTTACAGCATCTGTGGTCTGTATCTATGCTGATATAACCACAAAAAGAAAACGACGGCTATTCATGTGATTTTTTAAAATTCATATGGTATATTAAGCTTTATTGTGCAGTACAATTGAGATTAAGTTGTCAGTTATTTGCCACAATTTATAATAAAGTCATGTAAGAATTGAATTACGTGCACAAAAAAATCTTTCATGATGTTCCAGGTGACTTCAATTGCCATTTAAAAAGTAGACTGATGATGAGTATAACCTGTAGGAAAAAGCCAGGGTCAAGAATTGTGGGGTTTTTTCCATTTTTTGTTCATGCTTGTGCAGTGTCATTTATGTTAAAATATGCTATTAATAAAACACGCTTAAAAACACCTTTCAGATCTCAGTGTTTCTCAAAAACTAGATATTTAAATTATTCTCTATAGTCCAGATAAATTAATAGTAATTACATCCTTCAAATAAACTGAGTCTTTGGTATCACTGAGTAGGTGGTAAGAGTAGATGACTTAGATCCAAGACTGAATCCTTTACAAGAATTGCCTCTCTACAGGAAGACATTAAAGAAAGCAGCAAATAGCCCTTATCATTTTGAAAATAAACCTGAGAAAGTTGAGAGGTACATTCAGTACTCTTTGCAAAAAATGTTCTGTTCTCTGGCAATTTTAGTTATAATATTGTGTAGAATAACCAGATGTTTTTTCTAGATATTGGCATTAAATTAAAACAAAACAAAAAAAAAAACAGAGAAGAGAGTTTTGGCTTCCAACTTCTCAATAAATCTAGCAAGGGAACAGAAGCCAAGTATTGTGTTCGATTGTTTGTTTCTACACAAATGCTATTCTTTTCCTTAACTTGATTTTGTAATGTACTTAGTTTGAAGGGATTTGAATTTTTTTCATTAACGTTGATGCTAGTGTGCTGAGTGAAATCATACCCTTGTCCAGATGAGCCATGCTGAGAAAGATGAGCTGTTTCTTTGTGCTAATACTGAAGAGACTTTGAATAAAGAAGAAATTTAAGAGAATGTTTGTTTCCTTCTTGTTCTAGCCATTGGACTCTTCAGTATACAGACTTCGAGCCTCAATTAATCCATGTGTTATGAAAATTACATGCCAACATATTGTTTATGAAAGTGTTATGTGACTTCTGAACAGTAGGTGCTAGTGTTTTCAGGATATAAAGTGTGAAAATATGCTTAATGAAAATAAATTTGAATGACAGGATCATTATTTAAGTTAGTGGCTCTAAAAAATTGTCAGTATATGAGTGATCTGCAGAAGTAACCAAAATTCAACAATCCAAAAGAAGCATGATTGAGATTCACTTAAAAATAAAAATTCTCTTCCCAAGGAAAGAAATTTGTAAAGGAATAATTACTTCATGTGACTCTTCATCTTGTCATGTTTTCTCAAATATAAAAATTTCCAATTGCATATTTTCTCTCTACTACTCTTCCTCTTTTTACCTTGCCTGATGCTCTCTTGGGTGTTTTTGCAGGTTTTTTTTGTACACTGCCTTCATTTTCTTCACTGATGTATCTTTGGATTTTCTTGTTGTTTTCTTTAAATGATCTTTTTATGCACAATGGTTCTAAAAGCTTTTGTTTAATTTCTGTACTAATCTCCTGCAGAGACAGCAAAAGAGAGAGATCTGTTTAAAAAATTAAAAGAACCAAAAAAATAAAAAGAACCCCCCCACACACACTGCCAACAAGCAACACCCCACTCCCTTACCCTGAAATAAATAGAAAACTAACTTCTGAATCTTCAAGAACCACCAGAAAACACCATACAAAGGGGTTTTAAAACTCAAATTATAAGGGTTTTCATCCGGGTGGACAGCTTCTATTGTTTTAAAGCATATTGCCTCTGTAGGATGGGTTAGTATCTGGTGAGTTATATTTCCACATAGATTTTGCAATTTAGCAGACATGCTGACTGAGCAGTTGTAGCTGAGGGAAGACACTTCCCTCTTGAGGAAAGACTAGTTTCTGACCTGCGTTCCAGGGCTATGCTGACATAGACTGTGTTCTAATCCAAACCATTGCCTGTTTCCAGAAAAATGGAGCCTGTGTTCAGGCTTGGGCTGGGACTGGCCCTCCCATCACCTCTCCACATGACAAATAATTAAGCTTTATTCAAATGGATTCCCTGGTAGCAAATTTGGGTGTTAATACCGGTGGTGCAATATGAGGAGCTGGACAGCCACGTCATTAGTAGGCCATTCTAAGCTCTGCAAAATACAGGTTCTACAAACATTTTATTGAATTCTTAACCTAGATTGAATTTTCTTTATCCCTTGCTTTGCTTCAGCATGTGACATAATGGCTTATGTGAAGAAAGTACTAGGAAGAAGTCCAAGTTTGTCTGAAACTAAAACAAGTCAGCAATTAGTTGTACTTACATTCCCATATGGCTCTGTGTTTGCTTGCTCGCCCTGTTTATGAGCCAAACTGATAGACAGAAATCATTGAGTCACAGACAGGAAGACAGCAGGCAAAATGACAAACTCAGATGGTACTTATAAAAATGTGAGCAGCAGACAATGAAAACATCAATGAATTAGGAATTTATAAATTTGAAGACAACAGAAACAACACTTAATCTCTTGCAATATTTTCCCTCTCAAAAAAAAAAAAAAGTGCCATATTCCACAAAATTTTAGTTTTAAGTGAATTGTGTACTTCTGGAAACTATTTTCTTAATCAAAATTCACAAGTCAGAGCCATCAGTCAGTAGTGATTGTATCCTGTAAGCTGGATATATTTCTATGGATGTGTTTTTTTGTAGTCAGTGCTGAGGGAATTCTATTGCTCTGTGCTTGAGAAATATCAAGATTAGGGACCATTTTGCCATTTATACTAGATAAATATCTATAGCATACTCAAACCCTCTGGCCAGTCAGTGAGTAAATTTAGCCCTACATAAAAATAGGAAGAATTCTGGCAAACACAGCATAAGCTTGATGGTTCTTATCTGAAGCTAAATAAGCTGTAACTGTCTGTCAGAACGATGCTCCAGATATTAACAGGGATTCTTTTGCTTTGTCTTTATCACTTTCCTGATCAGTGAGTTTGGATTTCTTGATATTTTATGTTTCCAAATTTCACAAAGGCCCTTTCTGCTTTATGCTATAGGTCTGAAGTATACCGCTTCATGCTGCATGAAAAAAATGCAACAGCCAGTTTAGAAGATGGGAGCGAATTCTGACTTTATAAAGTGAAAATCCTCCTCAGTATCAAGCCTTATTGATCTTATTTCAGGCAACTTGCTTAAAAAGCTTAAGGCATCATTTGTTTTTAATATGAAGTGTACATAGAAGTATGTCTCTTGTAGTTGAAAATGTTACACATTTATGAAAACTAGAATGGGTAAGTTTCTCTTTCTAATTTAATAGTTCAGCATGAAGTATTAAACTTGCTTGATTTGGGGAATTTCTAAAATCATAAAGAACATATTGGATTACTTCAGTCATCTCAAGAGAGGGAAATATTTTCACATGCTTGTGTTGAATTAAGATGGACTAAAGGGAAAAAAAAATTAAATCCCTTATCTTTCATGCTAAATATGATGCAATTGTTTTAGCTTACTATGTTCCACTATGAGCACATGTTATTCTTGTCCATGAAAATGTTTGCTCCAAAAAAGTACCACTGAAATGCAGTCCAAGGACTATAAACTGGAATGCAAAAACTATGGATTTCTGTTGTGCTTTACTTCATACAAAAGATAAAATGACCTTGAAATCATACCTGAAAGAAGGACTCTTCATCTTAATTATATTACAGGGTTATATCTAAAGGGAGTGATTGAAGTGCTTGTGCCCATTAATGAATTAAAATTGTGTGGATGGTAAAGAGAACTAATATGAAAAATTAACGGTGGCTGGTTTACTTATGAGTTCTACAGTGAAGGCATAACTGTCCCTACACTGTGAAATGGGAGTAGGACCTGATACTGTGTAAGACTTTTGTTGCAGGCAGCCTTGCTTAATAGAGATGGCATTGTCTTTTTTAGTAAGTGCCTGAAGTATTGCTCACTTGCAATATTCCATATTCTGTGTCATTTTCATTTTTCTATACCTATATGTAGAAAACCAGAAGATTAATAATTGATACAACTTTTTTTTTTTTTTTAGGAGTAAGAGTTTCCATTTTCTTATCTGTCAGATTCATTAAGGCCTTCTGTGGCTGGTAAGTCCTCTTTTCATTCATCAGTCTGTGGCATTTGATGTTTATTTGATGTCTATTTTGAAACATAGCTGCAGAGATATTATATGGAAGGCAGTAGGATTAACACTAAATATGTGCTTGGGTGCACGGAACCTTTGCAAGTGGAGAAGAGGTGGAAATGATACCAAGGTCTGAGGTAGGGAGGATGGTAGACTTGTTGACAGTTACAGCAAAACAGGAGGGAAGGAGTCGGGAGAAGTGGAGCTGGTTTTGACATGCTGATTTTCATTTGTCAAGAGGACATCTGGAGAAGATTCTGTAGAAGCAGTTTGAATTACAAGTGTGAACAAAAGGGAAGTGAGAGAGGAGGAAAGAAATCTGGGAATCATTGACACAGAGATTGCAATTCAAATCCTTGAGAATAGCTAAGGTTGCCCAAGGACAGCCTTGTTATGCTGTGTGCATACTATAAAATGTATTCCATCATAAAAATATAAAACTTCTCACCTAGATAATAATTTTGTGAAATTTTAAATAAGAATAATCTTGAAACATGGATATCTGTTGTTCAAACTTAAATTTGCAATATTTAATATATAGTAAAATCATGAATAATTATAGAAATCCATAATTTGAAAATATCTTCTCAGTGGAAGATAGGTAATCTTCAGAATTACCATGGTAAAAAATCCAGGTTAATTCACTATGTAGAACTTCCCTGAAAACACAATGGGACACATGATAACACATTTATGTTTTTAGCAAGGAAGTATAAAAGAATTCTCTTGCAATAATGGTTGCTTTTATGCACTGCATTTTTCTTATTAAAAGAAAAAAAAAGGAAAAAAAAGGCAATAATCCCTCATGTACAAGTTACTTTTTAAAAATGAGGAATTTTTGTTACCATGATTTGTCTGAGAAATGCATCTAATTCTGAGTTTCACACGCCTGGAAGTTACTGTTCACGCCCAGTGATAAAGGCCATGCAGAATTCTGACATAACTGGGTGTACTGTAGTTCATCTCCTGCTGACGTGTCCGTCCCTTGGATTCAGAAAACATCAGCTGGTCAGAATACTGCAGCTAATAATAAGTGGAGAAAAAAAAATCAACAGTTAGTTTCTTCTGACACCCAAGCTTTTCATAAGAGTCTGGTTATCTGCTTCTGGTTAGAACTTAGTCTCTTTTTCACAGAATTTAAAAAAATGTGATATAGCTACTTTTTCTGCCTTAAATATTTGCTGATACACAGGGTATTATTTTTTTGCCTTTTGTCTAGTCCTAGTTGCTTTTTTGAGTTGTTTTATCATCCATAATTTGTATATGTTGTTATCTGTCCTCTTTCTTTAGGAAACATACACAACCTGGTGTTCATAGCATATTTCACCTGGACCACGGTTAATTTTCAGTAAATACAGGCCTTGCTTTAGAAACATGATGCTTTTGTTAGTCTGTAGTTTTGTTGATGTTTATCATTTCAAGTCTGCTTGGGTTTTTTTGCTTGAACTGCACTGTGCTGAAGAACAGTCTGATCAGGAAAATGAATGCTTTGTTTTTAATTAACACTCTTTAAAATATGCTCAGAACTGATTCAGAGTGTTCTGTTCTGAATGAATATCCTAGTTTACACTGAAATTAATGTAATTTCATGGAAGAATACGGTCTTAATGTTGGGTTTCAGAAAAGGAAAAAAAGTATATACACAGAATCATCAAGTGGTTGCCATCCTTTGTCATAAATGCGGGTGAATATCCAGAGTTCTCTGCTAGCATACAAAATCTTTAGCTCTACTGTAAGCTCTTAGCTGAAGCTCTTCCTTTTTCTGAGAAGTGATCACAAGCTGCAATATGTGAATCAGATTAAATAAAAAAAAAAAAAAAATCCCCAAAGCTCTGACATTCAAATTCAGACCTGCATCCCAACTTCCCCCAACTGTTGAAGGTCATCTTTTGCCTCTTGTTGGTTGAGTTCTTGTGTCTCCTTTCCGAGTCTGGCAGAGGGATTGAAAGGAACGTCAGCTCAGGAACTGGAGGCTTATAAACAGAATCTACTCTGTCTATTTATATTCCTTCATAAAAGGTAGCTGCTGGTGGCTTCATTAAACAGCTGCTTGCATGCCCTCTAAAATGGATTAACTTGGTCTTTCAGTGTAAAGATTAAATTGGACAAGTGAGCTCTGAAGTGAGGTTTAGCTGGACAGAAAAAGTGTAATACCTGTACTTTGGAAGACCTATATGAACAAACTATGGAGCATTATAATATTGCTCTTGAATGGCAGAGGATTTGGTTACAAGGTAAAAGGCACACAGGAGAGCAACCTCCTTTGTTCTTTATTATTTTTACAGAATAATTGGGAAAGCCTTTAGTACTCAATGAATCCTTAAATAGAAATACTGGTGACTCAGAAACTTCTTGGATGTTAGTGTGTGTACACAGTTACCTTAAATTGTTGTTTCAGAGATTTTCAAGCTGATAGCTGGCATGTAGAACCCCAAAACTACCGCCTAGTTGGTAGGTGTCCATGTCTGGTAAAGTTTCTGGGTAAATTGCTCTCTTGATAGCATTTTAGCGGCTTCTTTTGCCTAGAGTATTTGTACGTACTCTTCCTAGTATTTACAGAGAGCATAGTGCTGTAGTATTGAAAACTTTATTCCAAGAATTTCTAGGCAGTGATGATTGTGCAAAGACTTAATGATGAAGCAGATAAATGTGTTCTAATACCGCCCGGCTCTTCTCTAATACAGCTCTGACCATCTTTTACTGCTGAGATTGCGCAGGTGCCACTCTGTCTGGTTTTGTATTATCCAAGATCTAAGCATACAACAGGTGACAACCATCACCTTCTCTGTAAAGTGCAGTTCATCATTCTTGTTGTTTTGGCAGTTGCTGTTTCTGGCAGCAAAATAGTCTCACTTCTGTCTCTTAAACCTGAGAACAGGTTTGGACATATCCACCTACAACAATAGTAATACTCTGCCTCTGATTCTCAGCTCCTTTTTAGTTTAGGTCTGTTTTGAATTTCCCACTGAGATTAAGTCAAATCTGGGCCTGAATACCCAGAGCCAGTTTGGTTTCATTGCTTGTCTATGAAGAGACAAATGGTGCGATGCAAAAATGTTGTTTCTGATATCCTTCAGTTTTCACATTTTTTTCTTTCATTTTCTCCTGTATAAAAATTTTCTTCAAATTTCTTTGAAAGCACAGTGTATTTTAAGGTTTCTGTAGTTTTATCATTTGTGAGATACTAGCAAATCAGAAGTTTGGCAACCAAAATTCATATGGAATTTCCACTTAAATTCTTTTTACACATAAGAAACTAATACAGTGTGCTAGGACAGAAATAAAGCAGAACTGTAGTGTATGAAATAACTGATGCTAATATGATTTTCTTTTATTTTTATTGAAGCCTTAGTTACTTAGCACTGCACAAAATAGCTCTTTTATTTCATCCTGGGGCTTTGTTCCTGCTGGGATAAACTTGTTCCTTTTCTGGCTCTAGCATTAGTCATTACATTAGAAGAGGATCTGTGTTAGGCAGGAGAAAAAGGAAAAATCTGGAATTGAATTAGTCCCAGAGCTCTCCTCATGAGAGCAAAAAGGCAAAATCTCACTTCATTGCTCATGGCATAAAAAGGAGACAAATCTTGTCTGCAGATGTTTTTTTCAGCATTCAGGGCCACACCTGGTGCAAGAGTTACACTCCGTATGGCCATGAAGCCATGGGGGAGAAGAGGGGGGAGAAAAAAGCAGCAATTCACTGGAGGAAAGAAACAGCATGTTGGGAAATGGCATGTGCTGTAGCCTTATTTCACAGCATTGCTAATGGCCTTGAAGATAACGTGCTACCCTTATAGAACAACATATGTAGCTGAAGCCTCACTTCTCTCTAAGAATATGTATATTAGGGGTTCTACAGTAGAGTCCTCTTGTGTGTGTTTATTGTCATGTGAATAACTGAGGAGAAAAAATAGCTGGATTTTTGATATAATTTTAGTATTAACAATGTGGGATGAACACTTTTGCCATAAAACATAAACATGAACTCACAAAAATATCTTCATGTTGTGGTCATTTTTCAGTTCCCCATTGTTTATTAAAGAACAAGTAGATTGTGAGTCTTGTTTTAAAGGCAGTTTATGGTTGGTTGCTGTTGAGAGAATTCCTGTGGAACTAGCTGTTCTCAAGGAGCTGTGTGTTTAGGCTAAGGGGACTGAAAATAAGAGCTGTTGACCTCTGTTCCCAGTTCTTCTGCTAACTTAATGTGTGGCCTTGTCTGAGGCTTAACCTCTGCACCTCAGCCTCAAATTATTTAGAATGAGCATAAAACTTAGATTTCCTCTGGGCTGTTCTTGGTATAAGTTTGCATCTTGAGACTGGAATGAAAAAGTACCACTAAAATGCAAAGTGATTCTTACTGATAAATAAGTTGGATTTGCCAATGGCTTTGTGATTTAAAAAAAACCCCACAGTGTTAATAACTAAACTGAGCTCACCTGTTAATTGCCTGAAGCATATAAAACTGCAGCAGTCAAATAGTCACTTGGGTGCTGGGCATGACTGTGCTTTATCAAAGCTTTGGAGAACTGTTGCTGCTGACTTCCTCAAGTTTATTGATGAGGTGGAAGTCTACTATTCCATCTCTATTTTCTGTTGTTCTTTCAAGAAGAACATTTCTGTATAAATTTTAGGAAGTGATTAGCTTTATTCTGCTTCATTAAGGGTAATCATGTCAGGTTAAACGTGACAGCACTGAAGGGCTGTGTGTCCCTCATCCCCCTTAGGGCCTCTTGTGGGCTTAAATGCAGATGCATCTGTATAGTGTAATACTGTGCAACATTAAAGTTCTCCCTTATATAGCATGTGCAAAGCATTGCTGTGACAATAACTTGTAGCACAAAGTCAAATCAGCATAGCACTGAGCCTGGGACAACCAAAGAGAACCAGTTAGTTTTATGGATCCTGGATTTGGATTAGTTTATCTGCTGTTAAATCAGGGTATGCTTAAGTCACATTCAGGATACATATATCCAAAATAGCCTC
>BJBW01005461.1:67013-134703 GCA_004320125.1 Scolopax mira
AGCAGATATTTAAGACAGGAAGATGTGTAGAATAGATGCAAAATGTCTGTGCTGTAGCCTGGCAAGTGGCAATACCATATGTAATCTATTATAAGATGAATGGCATGTTGAGAAATTATTTAAACTGGCTAATTTATAGAGCTCTAATTCCCAGAGTTCTAATTCTGCAGCAAGGTGCTGGAGAGTACCAACTGAAACAACAAGCTTCCTATTAACACTCTATGTGCATGTGTGTGTACATACTTAGTTGTCATATTACAATAGCAATAATAATTGGGGTTCAAACATTTCCTGGGACTTAGAGATCAACTGGGATTCAGATTCTGAAGCTCAGCCAGGTGCCATCAGCCATCACCAGCCAGTCAATAATCCCCAGGAAATGCTTTGCGCTTCAATCTGTACTCCTTTACTGAGAGTTCTCTGCTAGGATTTCAACTGTGTCTTAAGATCTTGTTAATAATTAATTTTCCATAGGAACTAATGGCTTCAATAAAATATAGTATTTCCCCCCTGTGTCTTTAGCACTTAATGAGCTTCATGTTACATATGATGTGTGAAGTTGAGGAGCTGCATTAACCCCAAAGACCCCATTGGCCCCACACTGAGGTTTTCCATATTATTTTTGCAACATCAAGCAGCGAGTTTGTTAGTTCAGCTGATTCTCATAATGGATGTCTCCCTTCAAAGTTTGTTCTTCCTGTATTTATAGAATTTCAATGCAAGAACTGTTAGCTGTTACCTCAAATGTGTTTGGAGGAATAGGTTTTTTATGTGCCTTTTTTAGTGTTCACATACCAAACTTTTCTGTGGAATACTGGGAGTGGGTTAATAGGGAAAGGCACAGGAAATGTTAGAGGAAGGTGCATCCGGGGAGTGGATTTGCCCATCCCTTTTAGGAAGTGACAATCTAGTTCTATGTCATGTCAGTCAGCTTAAATCCACTTGATGCGGCCAGTTTCCTCCAATTCATGGTTGTGTAAGTAGAGCACTGATAGGTATTTCTTTTCTAAGTTTCAAAGTCCCCTTCTAGGAAAAAAAAAGCTATAATTCCACCATTTCCTGCAATTGTTCTACCTTAAGCTGAAGAAGATACGTGTATAGCTGGGAAAAGGCAGGATCCTGGAACTCTTAATTGCTTTTGTTACCTGATCTGTTGCCAGAGGGAGGGGGAATGTGATAAACTGTGACATCTTCATCAATAATGGAATTTTACAGCAGTATATTAAACTGGACAGCCAGCTGAGCAACAAGAATTTGAATATATCTCTCTGTTCATAGAAGTGTAGAAATCAGAATCTCACACCCATTCTTCTGCAAACCCATTCTGTAATTTTTACTTTGATGGCCATGTGGTAAGATTTAAGTTTACTATAACTACCACCTTGTCAAGATGGATATCTGATGCCCAGCCATTCCTTATCCCAGTTCTGTTTGGCAGACATTGCTGAACTGTTATGTAGTTTGTAGCCTGTGTGTATGTCCAAAACATGTAAGAAATATCTGCTATCATATACTGCACAGAATAAAACACAACTCAAATCCTTTCAGCTGCAAACCATTGAAAATAGCAAAAAAAAGAGCAATTTTCTGTTTTACCCTGGAGAATGTATCTCCAGGTAACTAAACTGTTATCATAAAGTACAGTTTAGAATTGAATGTACATGTTTTTAGGGCTTAGAGTAATTCAATAGTTTTAATGCAAGGAGATAAACGCAGATTCTGGATGGCAGTGAAAATTTAGCCCAGAGTTCAGAGATTAGAGTTCTTACAAAACCCAGATCTACAATAGAAGCAAGTCACAAACAAAGAGAAGCATCCACCCTCCTGGCTGTGCAGACAGGCTAAAATAGGCCTTACTTTGAGTTCCAGAGGTAAAAGGCCTTTCCAAGCCAGGCATGTAAAATTTCTCAAGCCTGGTTTGGGTAAAAGGTCAGAAATTCTGTTTTATTAACAACATTTAAATCAATTTAGAGTCTGTATAAAGAAATGGCACAAAATTCTTAATGAAAGGCCAATATGTACAAGCATTTTCATGTGGTTGAATGGAAATGGTTTAAACTAAACCACGTAAATGACCCATTTACCTCTCAGTTAAGTGACCTTGTGGGAAGTTAGTAGAGAATAGCAATTAGGTTTAAGATTGACATTCCTACTTGTTTTGCATTTCCCTGGCTAGAGAAGCCCTTATATGAGATTGTTTTGATGTGCTGGAATCAAGATAAGGATCTTGTTAGATTTTGCAAACTGTCAAGTCCATGAAATTGTTGTTGTTTTTCTATCCAATGTCTTTGAAATCCAGTTGAATCGGCGCTAATGCACAGTGGCAGCATTCCAGGTTTCCACTTTGAGATCTTGGTTGAAATAAGAGTGGGCAGTGAAATGTTACAGGTACCCAAAGATGCCAGATTAAAAATAAGTAAAATAATTCTAGCAATTGCTAATAATTTAGATATCTTTACTCTTAACAGTAACTATTACTCTACCCTAGCTAGTTTATTGATTTGTATATGTTGTTTCTGCTTGTTTGGTTGGTTTGTTTTGGTTTTGATATTCCCTTTATAAAACTTAAAGGTAAAGAAGAATTACTTTGGAGATGTTTGGGCATTTTCTTTGCTGAATTTTCCTTTAGAAAGCATAACATTTTGTGTGCTTCATCTAATAATATTTTAAAATAAATTTCTGGCTACTGATTTTTTGATAATTCTTTTGTAGTTCAAAACTATGGTTTATCTGCGGAAAAATAATTTGTTACTGAAATAGTAAGAGAAAATGCTCTGTGTTCTTATCTAGATGAGCCAGTAGGGAGCAGTGTCTTTCTTGGCATTAGTATTTATATTCTCAGTATTTGCTGGCTGCACCGAAGCTCACTTATTTTCTGTTAGACTCTGAACACTTGGAAGCAGACATCCTCATAAACAAATTGCCATTATGAGAATGGGATTCCATATTGGCACATCAACAGAACAAATGGAGATTCAAAACAAAACAATATTTTTTGAAAAGTTGACATGACATTACTTTTTATTACCCTACCTAGCTATCTGGAGGAACTGTTAACGTTATTAGCTGAGCTATGTAGTGTGCAGTTAAGTAAAATCCAGTGTGGGGATAATCTAATGGGATCCCTTGATTAAAATAGTCACAAATGTAAGTGACTTCATGATTGAAGCATAAATTAAAAGCTCCTGCTGTTAGTTTCTGTGAAATCTGAGACAGGTTTCCCTATATATATAGATTTAATCCCAGTAAAAATAGGATGGTAGGGATAAAAAAAATCAATTCTGAAGTATAATTTTCCAACAAAATAAATTAGTATTTTAACTTGAGTTTGGTTTTGTTCTTTTTCTCAGACTAAGTTCATTCCTTTATCAATATTAACAGAATGAAAAATTGAAATTATGTCATCTCACCCCAGAATAATACATTAATTTATTACTTTAATATGTAATAGTAATATGAAACATCTGAAGTTAGTAATAATTAAAGAAATCTAAAACCAGCCACGCCCAGCTTGCTTACTTTTTGTCTGTAACACCAGTTTTGTATATGCTGCCTTATCTTTTGCAATGCTAGGTAATTTTAACGATTTCATTTGGACAGTTTTGAAGATGTGTCACACTGTAGCACATCTGTGAGAGAGCATTTATTTTTGCTTGAGAAAAAAACCAAAGTGCATGGTAAAACCAGATGGAGAAGATGCAGTAAGTTAAGAACCTTAAATTCAGTTTTGTATGGAAAATATTTTTTTTATTACAACAGTTGTTTTTGAAGTATGTGAAGTTATTTTTACTCATTTAGGGTTCAATTTAGATCATTAGATTGCACATATTATTTAGTTTGTATTTATATAGTAGTCTTTACTGATGAGCATGGAAGGTTTCCCCTCTCTTTTCTAGACTTGTGGAACTTCATTTAGTACTCCACGTCCATTTGTTTCTCTCTTCCCAGATATTCTTCCTTCTTTCATGTACTCTTACTCACTTTATTGACTACTCTCCTATATTTGTGTTGGTTTTCACCTCCTTTTGCTTGTTAAATACTCTTTTTGTATTCCTGTTTTTACTTTGCCAGTAATTTATTTTTTGTTGCCTGTCATTTTTTCCCTACCCTTCCAGTCAACGTTACACCTCCTCTTACCTTATTTTCACGACAACTTTCAAATCACATGTTTGGTTACTCCTTTCTGTGAAGAATTCACAGTACAGAGCAAAGGCAATTCTTTCACCTTTCTGAAAACTACAGATAACTATCCCCAGGGGTGAAGAATTTTGTTTGGCTTCTCTCTGTTCAAGGAGGTGGCCGACAGCAAAAGTAGGAACAATTGCTATCGGCAAATTCTGAGAATTTGTAGGAAAAGGAATTTTCTAGTGCTGTTCCCATTTTGCTTTTGTGCTCCCACCTCTACCTTTTCCTGCCTTATGACAAGCAATACTGCTGTGCTGAGTGAGATCACTCTGCCTGCAAAGCAGCAGACAGGGAGGAGCCCATCAGGCATTAGCACTGTTTCAGGCAGCATTAAGCCCTGATAAGATACTCTCCTGAATATCCACTCGGTCAGCTGCAATGCAGAACAATTGGTACATGGATCTACCCGCCTCCCTGAGTCCAGAATAAACACTAAAGGAAGACCTTGATGAACTCTTCCAGATGAATTTAAGCTGGTTCCCAGGGAGGTGAGGAAAAGCTGTGAAACTGCAGTTTCTTCACTTGGATACGTTTTCTAAGAGAAGTGTTGGATGTCAGTTCCATAAAAGCAGAAGAGCCATCATGTCAAGACACTGTACCAGGGTTGCTAAATGCTTTGCCTCATTCTTGGTCATGTGTGTGGCTTTATTTTTTATTTAATAAAGTCTTAGGAACACAATACCTGGAGTTTCCTAAAAGTGCTATAGGCCTGGTCTTAAGCCAAATCTTTAATTACCTTCCTGTCTTTTGATTGCTGGCTCTGCCTTGTAATAGCAAAACAGAGCCTCTATTTTGGATTCCATAGTGCTAGTTAGATCATGACCTTGCTACTGAAATACTCTTTCTTCTACCATTTCAAAACCAAGTAATCCTTAGAAACATAGGTTAATAAAGGCAGCAGCTTTTTCATATTAATCAGTCTGTGATGTCAGAATATAGAACAAATATTTTATCTGACGAATGTCCAAACGTGCTACTTCATGTTTTCATTCATATAAAGCCTTGGCTTTGTCCTCTAATTTGCAAGAATACAGTTTATTCCACAGAATATCAGCAGAGTTTAATCTTAAAATATTTAGGTATGATGTCATTTCCTTTTAGCAGTTGGGTATTTAACATTATGACTAATAATTTTATTGGTATCAAATAGCTGACCTCTACTGTTTCACCTAAAAGATACTCTCCTATATTGGGAGAGCACAGCAACTGTATTCCTTGTACTTTAAGTTAAATGGTAGCTCCACATTTCGCTCCACAAGTTTTGTTACAGATTAAATTCATACCAAAGCTGTTTCCCAATTGCCTGGGGAAAAAGGCAATATCTAGTACATTAATTAGGATTCTAGAGCTTATTTGGTGATATGATTAGGAATTCGGATAATGCAAATAGAGTAACTCTGAAGGAGTATGGGTGGAGGCAATTAGCACATTAAGAGATTCTTACCAAGGTAAGATGTGGCAGAAGGAGAAGCTTTCAAAAAATGGTGATGACAGGTGAGCTGAGAGAGCTATTGAGATGGTACCTATTGGAGGATTTGAACAAGCAATTATGTAGGACAAATGGGTATGGTTTTTACTTGACAGAGCAGAAGTAGATCTCTGTGTAATCTTAGGGAGAGACTATTGTGAAGAGATCATAGTAGAAGAATAAAGGTTGGAAAAGGATCATCTAAATGGGAAGTGTGCAAGGTCTTAATATGAACAAACTAAAATTGCATACATTGTACTAAACAATTTATAGCCTGAAACTTTCATGTTTGTGAATATACAGACAGATCGTATCATTGCCAGCAACGTTCTGGAATCATTCCATTATACTGCATAAAGTTATGTCTCAATGTCCTTTCTTGATTGTCTGGAGATGATTAAAAGATAAATTTGTTTCATAGAGTAAATGAAAACGGGCCCTGATAAGTTCTGCTTATCTTAGGCCTGATTTTTATACACAGACTATTCTGAAATTTCAGTAGAGCTCCTGGAGAGAAAAATTAACAGAAACATCTTACAATAGCAGGAAGGAATTATAAGATTCCTATTAGCAAACACAGATACGTTATTATTATTATTGCCTTGAAAATTAATTTAAACAGAAATAAGTGCCAGATGTCCTCCCAAAAGAACTTGGTTTCTAAAATAAAAAAGAAGTTGCCATTTTCTGAAAGGTTTATTCTCTGTTAATTGTGATATCTGAAATTGCATTTAAATGTAACAAATGGCAGTATTTCCAAATGAAAAGGAAATGAAGCTTTTTTTCTATCATTTGAACAGTTGCCTGGTTTTTCTATAGCAAAGAGCTTCTTTTCTAAAGGTCTGAAAAACTTGGTTCAAGGAATCTATTATCTGGTAAATATTGGGTATCTAATGTTTTGCAGCCAAGTACTTATTTGTATTACAAAATCAGAAAATTTTCATGTCTTTACTAGATGAATCTTTCTTCATGCAAGAAAAATAAGCCCTGAGCTAAGATTGTAGCAAAAGTATTTTGAAATGTATTTAGTTTTATATAGAAGCAGAACAGGTCTTTGTCCTGTCAACCAGGTGTCTGTACAGGCAATATAACCAAAATTGACCACTAGTCAGTCTCTTAAAGAAGCCTTGACTATTACTCTGTAAAGTAACCTAGTTACCACTGCAGTGATAGAAGAACATAATATAGAAGCAATTTTTCTTAGAGATAATAATTTGATGTCCCAGGTGATACAAAACATTAGCAGGCTCCTTTACACTTTATTTAACAACAAGTGAAAACAGACAAAACCAGTCATCTGTGCCTCTTGTGGCCTTATCAAAAAGAAGCAAGTGGTTTCAAAAGGAAGGGGGCACATAAGCCTTCATTTTAGCTGGTAAAGCTTATTGTGCTCAAACAGGAGGCCTGCTGGACCCTTTGTGCCCTGGTCAGGCACAAAGAGCTTTATAACTTGAGGGCTCTTTGAGTGAAAGCACAAGGACCTTTATCTTGAGGAATACAAATACTGAGGAGCTTTTTAACCCTGAAAATAGTTACTGAAATAGTTAAAATCATGACTGGTTCTTGTTTCCTGACCTATTGTATATTTTATTATATTCCTGCAATTCTTCTGTGGCAGAATGTTTGGTTGTGAATTTTTCAGCTACTGAATTGTAGCTACACACCTCTGAATAAAAAAAGTTTTCAAATCATTCAGTGCTGTCCCTATGTACCGATCTGTATTCAGAATTTAAAGATGGCCATGCATGGCCCATAGGATCAAAGCCTTTTTTTTCAAGGCAGGGACTTTGGCAAGAAGTAGAAGTAGTTTAGATTTATTAGAAGTAGAAATTGTTTAGCATCAGTTGCTCTTAGAGGACATTACTGATTGCTTGCATATTAAATCCTATTATGCTGCTATTAACTGGGAAGAGAGATTAAAGTAAGTTAAAATCTGTGTTAATATTGAAAAGAGGAAACAAGGCATAGGAAAAAGCTGAAGTCTGGGAATGACAAAAGATTAATTTTTTTATGAATGGAATGTGGTTTAATCTGACAGACGAGACAGAATAAAAGACCTTTTAAAAATGTCATTAAATCTGTTGGAACTGTTAACATGAGAAGTCCCCCAGTTTCTCCTTGTCAGTTAAGTTAATCCAAGTGTAATAGGAGACCAGAATAGTTCAGACTCGAGTGATGTGACAGTCCAGCATCTCATTTGCAAAGACAGTGAAAGCAACACTGCAGCCCTATTTTAGTTGAGCCATTTTATTCCTGGGAAGGGTGTCTGATATATCAGGTAGCTTTTCTTGTTGCTTCTCTGGTTTTGTGGTGGTGAGGGAGGGGAATTTTTTCAGTTTTGCTCTGTGTTCAAGGGCAGGCTTGATGCCCAGCAGGATTCTTTAAAGGATGGATAAGCTCCAATGATTTTCACTCCCCTTACTTAGAGCAGAGAGCAGTTTTAGCAGTAAAGCTTTAAACTAATTTTTTGCAGCACAACTGCAAGCCATTGTGTTGACACCCCTAGTAGATGAGAAAAAACCATCTATTTTGTTGGAAATCCCACAGAGTTTAATAGTAAAATTTTAAATTTCCTATTAGATTTTTGTTTCCTTGTGGACACACTGTAGAATTTAATACACAATGGTATCACAACTCCAGGGCAGGGAAAAAATATAGAGAGATATTAACCATAGAAATAAGAAACAGCTTTAGAGAAATTTCTCCTACGAATAGGATTCATCTGTATGGGTCTATATACTTTCCTTATTTCTCCAGAAAATTTTAAGATGAAGAGCACTGAATTGCAGAGACCTTAGAGTAGGCTTTCTGGGATTATGTCAAGCCAAAGATTCATGACTGTTTAATGTGTTCTGCTTGCAGTATATTATTTCAGTTATTTTTAATAATTCAAATTAATTTTTGTTATAAGTCTACATGCTGTTTAAAGAAAACACTTTATATATTTGATATATTTAATGCAGAAGCCACCTTAGTAATTTCACTCATTGATCCAAAATTATCTATTTGATAGCCTTGAGTATTAGTTCACTGTGCATTGCTGAACTCCTAAAGGACTGCTCAGTAAACTGAGGCTTGAAGGTCTCATTTCTGCAAATGAGAGTCTTTGAATTTTACTGATGTAAAACTTCTGGACAGTTTATTCTGTGAGTAAAAATATTTTTGGGGACTGGACTCTGTTATCTCATCAGAGAAATTAGTCCTCCATATTTATTAGAGGAAGCCCTTCCCCCACTAGTTACATTCTGCTCTTAAAGATGTTGGTGTTTACAATCCTTTAGGTTGATTCTGGTTTCTGGTCATATGTTTCATAGCTACAACCCACGTGATAGCATTTCTAATTTTATATGGATTTTAAAAATTGTTTTAAGGATTCAGTTTTATGGTGTTTGCTGCTTTTTAGCTTACAAAGTGAGGCAAGCAAAGCTTCTAAGCCTGGAAAAAAATGCATGCTGAGGTTTCTCTTTCCTTGTTACTCTACATCTCTTTCTCCATTCACTCATAGCTATTGAGAGTAGTACTATCTAAGCTAAATTACCTGTTGGTAAAAAGTAAAATAAATGTATGAATTAGCCATGAATACATTTAGGCTCTAAATTGGAAGGTTTCTAACCATCATCTAAATAGTGGAGAGAAAACCTCCCAAACTGCCTTTAAGATGGACCATGAGAACTTTGTGAATAGGAATATATTCGGGATTGGTTACATGAGATAAGACTCAATGACATGGTGAATCCCTGTATAGTCCCCTCCTTGTCTTGCTAAATGCAGAGCTTTAAACTTTCATGCTGCTTAATAATATTAGATGAACTATGCAGATGGATAGAATGTATCCATTTAAATCAACGGCATATTTTGAGGTATGGTCAGTCACTGGAAATCATCTTTTTTCACCTTTGTTTTCAGTCTGAATTTCTGCATCTGTCTTTTTCATATTTGAATTGAATAGAATCTAAGTCTGGTAGCAGCATGAATATGACAGTCCAAAAATAGTTTCTCAAAACCTAATTAAAGAATTGACAAAATGTTGGTATCATTGTGTGTTCAGAGCCCAGTTAAATAAAATCTGAAATACCTTATCCTCCAGTAGTGACGTTGAAATGGATGTTAGAGACAAAGTCAAGATTACAGTGTGATAATTATCAACGGGAAATATGAAAACCAGTATTGAAGCATTAACTAATCTAATATAAATTGGAACACAAAAGTCTTGCCTAGATGAATATCTACTCATATTTCTTAAACTTTTAAGTAGTTTATAACACAGTAAAAGAGCATGCTAGAGGGCTGTTTTATGTAAGAAGGCAAAGTCTTGCTCATATTTGATAATCTTCCATATTCTCTATCCTGGAAAATGTTACAAACATAGTTTTCCGTTACATTAAGTATAATTTCCTCGAGTAAATCCCAGATGCTTAGTAAAGTAGGGAGCAACTGAAGTGTTTAACAAAGAAAACAGAAATATTTAAAGGGTTGATCCAAAGCCCAAGATGCCAATGAAAAGATTTCTACTGATTCAAGTAAGCTGCAGGTCAGGCCAATGTTGCAGAAGTCAGGTTAGTAACGGACTCACCCTGCACAGGGTGCAAAGGGAAATCTTTATATGTATGTCCAAGCAGTGTGTTTGGAATGCTTCCAGCTGAGTTTGGCTCTGATTTGACATGAATTTATTTCAGCTTGTTAAGCCACTACTATATGATTTAAATAAATGTTATTTTAATGGATGCTGATAAAAAGAGATGGGCTTTATGACATGTGATTCCCTTTGTGAGCCTGACTGCTTAAATACCACAGTTTTGCCAGCACATAAATAATTTTTCATTAACAAAAAACCCACAGCTTCTGAAGTTCTAAAAAGCCTAGGAATGCATGTTGAGGAGAGAAATCAATGTTCAGTTTAGAGTTTGAACTCTTTGTTGAATGAATTTCACATGACTGTTTCTTATAGAAACCATTTGGGAAAATCTGTTAGTGAAACTTTTGAATGTCATGTTTCAGTTGCAACTTCGATCTTCACAGAATGAATGGAATCAAACTGCATAGTAGTTGTTCACATGCAGGAAGGAGGTTACGTTTTAAACACATAAATACAGAATTAACTAACAGTCTTATTCTCACCAAAAGTCTAGGTAGCCACACTAAATTATAAAAAAAAATATTTAGAATTTACCCTTTCCAAGGTTGGTAGTTTTTTTCTAAAACATTTAGAATTTTGGTAAGGTCAAGAACTGGAACAAGATAAAGGCTTTCTGTGTGTGGCTTGAATTGAAGGGCTTTCCCCACTTTTCTGTGCAATCTATTGCAATGTTGAATTATTCTTATGATGAGGAATTTTTTTCTTATACCCACATGTTATCTTCATGAAATTACTGTGTTTGTTTCCTCTTGTCATGTAACCATTTATCCTTGTGAAGAGAGTATCTCTATCTTCTCCATAACTATTAAGTATTGCAAGACTGACTAGATCCCCCAAATCTTCTTTTCTTTTGGCTGAGCAAAACTCAGTTCTTTCAGCCTTTCTTCATGCTGGAAGTTCTCCAACTGTCTGTTTGTTCATTTTGGTGGCCCTCTACGGACCTCTTCATTTTGTCAATGTCTATCTTGAAATTGGGGACACAGTGTGGCAGAGTGACATCCCTTGATCTACTGACTAAACTTCTATTGATGCAACCCAGGACATGGTTTGCCTTCATTGTTGCAACAGGTCAACTGCCTACTCACGTTCAGCTTACTGTCCACCAGTACTTCCAAAGCAACACTCTGGTTAGTGAGATCCTAGCCTATGTTGCTGCTTGGTTTTATTCCATAAAAATATCTCAAAACCCCCTAAAACTTCATTTGTTACATTTTTTGTTAGTACATTTTTTGTTAGTCCAATTTTCCAGCCTGCTATGGTCTCTCTTCCTAAGGTGGCTCTTTTCCCATCTGTGTCTACCTCCACCTTCTAGTTGGTGTCATCCCCAGATGTGGTGTTTATTCAATTCCTTCATTCCAATAATTTATAAAGATGTTGAATACTATTGAACCCAAATAATGACCTCTGAGGACCTCCACTTGTGACCACCTGCAGTTTTGACTCTGAGCCATTAAGCACCACCCATATGTAGTAGCCTTCCCTTATTGACATCTCCAAGTTTTCCATGTGCATTTACTTTGGATATCTAGCCTGGAGGTGGCAATCTTCTGATCATAGAAAAATGTACCTATTTGTAGAGATCTACAGCATTTATAAAATAAGAGATGGCTGTGATATGTGAAAAATTAATGTGCATAGGTATATATAAGACTCATCTGGAAACTGTTTCCTAGAAAGTAACTTACATAAGATTCATGCATTTCAGAGCATTTTGAGTACTCTGCAGACCTGTGTAAATGTGTAAATTATGCTTTACAGCAATGTGTGTCTGTCAGCATATTTTATTCATACATGTATTTTTTTGATTCAGTAATTTCTGAAGTATCATCTTTTGCTACATTTTTGTCCATATTGTCTCATATGGGAAGTCATTAACAAAAAAAAATGAACACAAATAATATTGCTAGAGTCATAAATGTAGAGGCATATGGTCATTAGAGTGTCAAAAAAGGAAGATGCTAATTAATTGACATGCTTCATGGCACAATGTGCTTGGTAGCTTGCTTCTTATTAGATTGTTCCAGCGTAGAATTGACTAAGTTGTTCAGCTTGAATTGTATGTTACTTAGAACCGTTGCATTAGTTTTTAATACTCGTACAGTGTATTTCAGGAGTCTTCTGAAAACAGAAGAATATTGTGACAGCCTGGTGTTCATGATGGACTTGTATCAAAATTCTTTATTTAATTTTTAGAAATAAGATACTAGGATACCCACAGCACTTCTCTTTTTGAGATAAAGGATAAAATAAGATTATTAAAGTCTTGGCCATGAGAGTTGTACTGTAGCTGGAGTGTCTCTCTCCTTTCTTTTTTTTTTCTGAAGTTTTCCTCCTTTGTTTATTCCCCATGCCAGGTGAAATCTCTGTGGAACTAAATGTTCATTCTTTCCCCAATTAAGTCACTAGGATTTCTTAGTTTAGCTTTGGGATGGGACTTTGTTCTCCTTGTGTGGCAGCTGAGCACTGATGATTCCTGGGATAAGTTTCAAATGACAAAAGCCTGTCACTTGGTCTTTGATCTTTAGTTTCAGTCACTGGTGGAAAAAAATGTAATCATCTGCTGGTTTTGCGAAGTATAAACCCATTTAAAAGTAAGAGTTAAATTACACAAGGATAAAACTGCTAATGCAGTAACCGAGTATCGTTTTGTAAAACTAGAAAAACATCCTGCCTGTATCTTATGAACAATTTTTTTCACTTTTCTGTTCAGCTGATTTATTACAATCCGTCATGTTGGAGGGTGCCTGAACTCACTTCCTCTTTCCTTTTCAGCTTCCTTATTTTAGCTCAGATGGTACTTTACTTTAAATCACATAATATGGTAAAAGGTCTGTTATTTGACCTGGGACTAGGGTCACACGACCAATCTTAGCTAGTCTAAAATTAAATGTAAACAATGCTAAAATATACGGAATAATTTTGAACATAAACTTGAGAGCTGCCAAGTAGAATGGTACTTTATTATTGCACAATAAAACACAATCAGAATGATGACTGTTAATGATTTAAGGTATTTGTAAAATGAATATACCAAACTTTTCATTCCACAATACTATTATTGCAGCTGTACCCTATTTGTTGAAGACTTGAGGAGACATTTCCTATTTTGTTTGATTTATAGCCTTATAACCTCACAAATAGAAGGAATTTTCCACTGGTGACTGCACAATGTATGGAAAGGAAAAAATTATTTTTAAAATTGAACATGTTTCACAAATTGCCACTTCTACTATGTAGTCAAGTATTTCCTACTTCTGCAGAGCCTTTTTTCCCTCTTAACATGATGTATTTACAGAGCTTTCCAATTATTACTTGTATTACAGTACACCAACAGGATAATTTTTACCACGGAATTCATTATTTAGGAAAGTGGAAGTTTAAAAAAATAATCATAGACTATGATTTTAGAGACACAAGCTGTAAAAACTGTAATATCAAGATTAAGTTGTTTATTTGTGGGTTTGCTTTTTGGTGTTGTTCTGTCTTTACTCAGTTCAAATCTATAGCTACAGCAGCTCAGGCAGTTCCCGGATAAATCGCCATGAAAGGATAAGAAAGGCCAGGAAACGTTGATGACTTGAGAAATATTCCATGGGGGCCCTGCAGAGGACAAACCACAATTGCTGTGAATGAATCTGACTTCACTGGTGAAGCCTTGAGAACTCTCTCAGTACTATGTTCAATTCTGGTCCAGGTAGTGGAACATCTCTGATACTAGACAGGTATACAGACATACTGTTTGTTGTATCATGGTGTACTGTGTCCAACCAAGAACAAGTGTGATTGTTTTTCTGCTAATCTTGCATGGTATTGATTCACATTCAGATCTTGCTTTGATGGATGTGTGTGGTGAGCAAGATGGTTTAAGATGAATGATTTTATTTAGTTACTGTAGTTTATTTGGTGCAAACAGAAAAAAGACTTTTTTCCCTCAGAGAAAGAAAATTAGCAATACTAAAAGAAGTGAAATTATGTGAGAATATGTGGAACTTCTTTGTTTTCAGCATGCTGCCTTATAGCTAGGAAAGCTTCAAGCTATTTTGCCAATATTTTGTATTGACCATAGAGTCCAGAGAATTATTGTTTTCAATCACAGACCCAAAGAGACAGGAAATGCTTCTTTTACAGTTCAGTGTCACAATTTGGTTGGCCTGCTTAATATGGCATTGCTTTGAGAGAGTCATGAGGAAGAAGAGCCAGAACCAGAACTATTGTAGGTTGGGAGGTTGCATGTGCCAGAAACGATACGTTTCTTAAAACAATCTTCATATGACTGTGTTTCACAGAAATTTCTGGTATTAGCTGTGCTGTGTGAAGGGAATAACTTGCTAGTGATCACCATGCTCTCATTGTTTGCTACAGATTTTACAGGGAAATCTGTGGATTCAGTATAATGGTATGACCTCAGTCTCGCAGCCTAACATGGGCGAAGCTTTCCTAAAGTTCACTCACTTATTGCATAAACTGAGAAGGGGAGTGTCACTTGTAGCAGGGCCAAAGAATCAAGACCCTATCTCAGTGTTCATTTTTAAAAAATAAATGAGAAAATGTATATCATCATCATCTTTGTCATTGTTTTTTAACTGTTTCATTAGAAGCTTCCTTAACAAGTTCAGTGGAAGGTCGTTGCACATGTGTGTGTCCCTGTGCATGTATTCTCCAAGTATTTCTCTTTCATTTGCTGTAGTTTTGCAAAATAAAGCTCGGAGTAAAGTGATGAAAGCTTGGACAACGGTTTCAAAAAGTGTCTCAAGTTCCAGGAACTTGGCTATTGTGAATTACTATTCTGAAAAAAAGACTAGTTTCTGTCATTTAAAAAGACAAAGGAGTTTCTACACAAAGTATTGTTTTTAGAAGTCTAAAAGAAGTCTTTTAAATGGGTGTGATTTAAGCATTGAGATTAAAACTGGATTATTCTGTTTAGCTTTTACATCCGAAATATTTACGTTAAAGTGCTGATCTTTTGTTGAAAGGTTAAAAATATGCTGCTGTTAGTCTCTTTTTTAATGGAAAATCAATACATTCAGAACAGAAAACCAAACAACTTAAATTTTGTTGGGTTAGTTTTTAGAATGGGAGCTGAAGTTTTGACGAGATAAGGACTTTTCCAAGCCACTAGAAATTTTCATTGTATAACACTTAAAAGACACACTGGTAACAAAACATTCTTTTTATGAGGAGCATGAAGAAGCATGAGCTTTATTGATTATAGTCAGTTGCTTTGAATTTTAAGTTTATGATAGGCAAAATAATATTAAAAAGAACCTTATTTTGTGTTGAAGATAATGCAGTCAGTTGGCTGAAACGTCCAGTAGTGCACCTGCAAAAATGAATAGGGATCCGTGTTCGTTCTTGCAGAAAGGGTGGTTGGGCAATCCAGCATCTGTTAGTAAAATATGTGTACTTGTGCACGAAGGCAAGTACAAAATCTTGCTTAAACCCTCCTTAATATGACCTGCCTATTCAGAATGACCTTCTCTCTATTGCTCAGTCTTGCAACACCAGCAACAAGCTTTTGTGAATTGAGATTTTTGGATCAAATTTAAAAAAAAAGGCTCAGCATGTGAGAGGCATGATGCAAAGCCTCCGAGAAAACTAAGAACACAATCAAAGTAATCCAAGAAATCTTTTCAGACAGGATATAACCTTTCACTTACTGAGGTTTAATTCATTATGTTAACTATGAATTAAGCTAAACCTCAGTTCTTAATGTTTGAAGCAGAGATTAGTATGCTTAATTTTAAAATAGATCTGTTGATCTATTCCTTAAGATTACATAGAAACTTTTGTCTTTAAATATCCAGGAAACAGAATCGTTTCTATTCATTGTGCAGAAGAGAAACAATACCAAGAGATTGCACTGCAGAAAAACAAATGTTCCTATACACTGACAGAAATAGAGGAAGCTTTCCCAGGACATGAAAACACAGTACCGTTGGAGGTGATGATAGGATCTGACTCTTTGTTTATGTTTGGGAGATCTTAACTTTAAAAAGAATACATATTACTTTGGTGGCAGATTGTTTTACTTTCCACTGCTTAAGGATTGTTATCCTGGCCATAGTAAATATAATTCCAATAACCTAGAAATTTAGTAGAACTAACAAGAATTTAATGCGAGAAATTTCAGTATAGTTAAGTTTTTTAAATGTCTTAAAGGTGTATTTAAGTTGTGGTTTTAGGGAATAAAGTTTGTTACCAATTTATCCACACTTTAAGACTAGAGAGTGAACTAGGCACTCTCTGATTTAATGTTTTAAGATGTACCTAAGACTTGATAAATATAAAGTGCATATTGGCAATCTTATTGCTAACAATTAGTCTGACAAAACACCCACAAAACTTACAGTACCTATCACCAGGACTTTGAAATGTCAAAAGATGTGTACTTTGCTGCTATTCAGCTTTTTATTTTTGTCCATGTTTCAAAAATAGATCATTATTTCGTCTGTTGTATGTTGCAGAAATAGAATCTCAGTGTTTTGATGAGTTGACTGGAGCTTTACAATTGCCTCGAAAATAAAACTGGAAGGAAAGAGGAGAAAATGTTGTACTTTGAATAAAGTAAGACAGGATTTTACCTATCTCTCTCTGTATGCCTATTTTTAAATCAAATTTTTCTTTCACTAGTTGTTACCATGCTCTGCTCCCTTTCTGCAGTGAGGATGTCCCTGATTTTGGCATGTGGCAGTCCTGGGGATTTCTCTAAAGGGCTGTCTCCAGAAAAGGGTTTAAACTGGCTTGGGGCCGGCTTGTCTGTGGACTGAATGGCAGCCCGTTTCTTTTGTGATTTTCACTGTTGCTGAACATTAAAGTAAAAATCCATATATTGTCTCAACTCTAACAGGAAAACTTGGTATAAGCATTCAGATCTCTGTAATAAGATAAAAAGGCATTGCATCTTAACTCAGCCTTTGCTTTAGGTCAGGAGGGCAATTTTGCAGTGAGTTGTGCACCCTTACTGTGCAATGGCTTGTATTGCAGAGCAGCCAGTGCCTAACAAACAAAATTAAAATGGAAAGCATGCTCCAGAAGCACAGTGGAAAAAATTACTATTGTGTTTACATTTGTATAACCGTTTGAGGCCAATGTGTGAGCCCAAGGAGGGGCTGAGAACTTTTCAAATTGCCTGCTGATTCTGGGTTGCTTTGAAACTTGCTGAATAGATAGTCCTGGAAGTCTGCCAAAATTACAGCCAAAGTTGCAGCAAATGGCTCAGAATATTTTGCTGGAGACGTACATATTTGTTACTGGAAAAACCAACAGCACATTCATAGAAAATAGTGCAGGGACAGTGTGCTTTGATTTTGTGGAAAAGCTGGCAGCTTTTCAGGTAATTCTTAGCCTGAAAAGGTGGCATGAACATTGAGTAATAAATTCTCTATCTGCTTTTGTTTATTTTCAGGGAAACAATCTTTATAAATAGGATTTTATTAAGGAAGTATGAAATACTCTTAGCAGTTTCTTCTCCTAGTAGTAGTACTATTTCTCCTCTGCCAATGGAACTACGAATATGGGTCAAAGAAGCATGTGGTGGCCCCGTGTAGATTGACACACATATTTTGGGACCAGTCTTTCTTGAGGATATTTTGTGCTACGGAGGCCCTGTTAACCTCTGATTCTAGCACTTCCAAACCATCCTTTCCTGACCTAAGTGCGCAGCTAAAAAAGAGAAACTCTTAATTAAAATCAGAACCAAATCATTTGTCTCAGAAAAAAGGAATAATTACAGAATGATTTCGAAAAAGTTGGAAAACATGATTAGTCTTCTGCCTTTCTGTGCTTTGTTCTAGTGTCCTAAAGCAGCAGTTTTGAAACCATAAGGCATCTTTTTGATCCAGTTGGCAAATAATAGATCACAGAAACCAAGTGTTGGGCCATTATTCGTTGCTTTTATTTTACCTTACATGGTTGTCTTCCAAGATGTGTAAGTACAAAGTCTGGGTATCTCTTGTATTCAGTGCTCCATAGCAACATAAAATGCACTATATTTTGTTGCCTAATAGCTTGTTCTGAATTTTTGGTGTAGGGATGGGCATGGGGCTGTACAATTGTGTTAATGTACCCCTGTCTTCTGGCCAGGCAGGAAGGCATGGCTCTACACAGTGCTTGTGGAGGAGAACTGCAGTCTTCTGTGCTCCCTATGCTGAGCCAGCTCCTAGCTATACTTTTATACAGAACCCACTGAACAATGCTGGATAAGCAACAGCTTGCTGGAAACCCTTTTTCTTTGTATCTTCTGGTATTTGTGCATCCAGCTCCAAATGGTAGATCTGTGTTAAAAATATCCTTTTGAGATAAAAGCCTTCAAGATTTTACTCTTTGCCGCTGATAAAGAGTTATTGATTTAACTATTTATGATGGGGAGCATATGTTGCCTTTTGGCCACTGACTATAGCATTGACAAATTACATTGCAACTGATTTACTTTCAGCACGTTGCTTTGAATTGATGTGAGACAGGGAAATAAAGAACTGACTACTGTAATTGCTTTTGGAACATCACTTTGTATTTAGAGCAATCAACGTGCCACAGGATTTCTTAAATACAACATTTCATTAACAGGATTTGTTTTTTGTTGGCTGTTCATTTCTTAATTCGCGTTGGGACCATTCATTAGAAAGAATAATGTTGTATTTCTGTGATGCTATTTGTAAATCCTGTATACCCTGTCAAGTAATAGATCTGATCTTAGATCCAAGATGAGATTTCTTCTGTATTATTAAATCATAAAACTCTTAAAAAACTTGATATCAAAATTAAATTAGTGAAACAATATTACTGTCTCTTCTTTACTGGAAGAGAATTGTGGACTGGCTCTTCAACTGTAAACTTCTGTCTTAGAGAAAGTTCACTTCATTAGAACAATTCTGATGCATCTTTTAGCTGAGAAATCCTTAAAATTAGCTAAAATCTATACAAGTGTACTGTTTATTACCAAATTTACAAGGGGATTTTTCTAAATATCTTACAAATTCTATGCCTTTGCTGCAGGATCCTTTGCAATTAGTTCTACTAAAGAATCTTTCAAAAAATTGTCTGGTTAGATTTCTATTGCTATTACTTCGTGTTTGTTTTATTGTAATAACATCGATGTCTGTGAATAGGTACTGCATATTCACTTTTCTAGTGTAATGTAATACAAGGACAGCTTCTACCTCCAGAGAATTCTTCCTAGATCTTAGCTGTAGTGCACGTGCAGTATGTGCCAACACTCTACCCCTCTTCTAGTGTAGTCTTCAACCTATTGGGAAACTGAACAGGAATTGTTTATTATATCCATTCTATTTAATTTCTGTTTCGTACTTTAATGGTTTTTTTAATAATACTAAATATGTTTCATACCCTTTGCAGTCACTAGCACTCTGATCCTAAGAAATCTTAGACATAGCGATCCTCAGGATCAACAGTCATGGCAATTAGCAAGACCCTCATATGAGTTGAATGTTGTCTTTCAAAGCTTTCAACTTTATTCATAGGCTTGTTTTCTTTCATGATTTGCAAAAACAAAGAGAGAAGCTGCATGTGATTACATGGAGTTTTTAGTCATAGGAGAGCTAAGCTAATTGCGTTTTCCATGGAAAGTGTGAAAAATGAAAAACAGAAAGAAAATGATAATGTAAGAGATAAATTCCTGGCAGAAATTGTTATTTAAGAATCATTTAGTTTCTGACAGAAATGTTAGCTACACTTGTAAGTCATTTTGCTTATTTTAGGTATTTAATGAAGCTGTAGAAAAGCTTTTAAATAACTTTAGTTTGATTAAACTAACTCTTTTTTTCTATTTTCACTGAGCCAGAGCATGCTATATTTGTTGTATGCTCACCCAAATAAGCAAATTGTATCAAAGAGACTTTTTTGTGCTATACTTGCAAAAATTCTGGGAGCAACCCCAGCTCTGAGTGCACTTCCTACCATTGTCATAAATCACTTGGTACATGTTTTGCCTTACTTGGGAAATTCTTTTGTAAATCAATGGCTACACTAAAATCTGTTGTTTATAAAGTATAGTGAGAGCTGTGCTCTGAGGTTTTTATATTTTCTGGGAGTCAAACAATGTATTTTTATTTTTCTTCTCCACCCAATTTATGTTATATTTGAGTTTCAAAGTAAATTTTAAATAGTCCAAAACCTGTAGTTACTGATGTTTCAATAATGCCCTTGGACAAACTTAATGTTGTCTTCATTTTGTGATAAAAGACTCTAATTGATTTATTACTGTTTTAAGCTCTTACCACTGCTTCTGTCTTGAAACACAGACTGTTCTGCTGCAAAATAGCTCTTAATTACAATGTTATACACACGTCATATTTTGAGTTTAAATCTCCCATTTCTTCGTTCGATGACTTTTTTTTTTTCTTTTTATTTCACCCGGTGTATCTAAATCCTAGGTAGTAAGCATTCTTGGCAGGTATTATCATTGTACAAATTAAGTTTTTTATTTATTCATATAATATTTAGCTTTGTTAGGAGGGGTTTATAAAAATCGCATACATTGGAAACAACTAATCACAGTTGATCATATTTTATTGACAAAAGTTCCTATAAGTCCAGCTATTTTTCTTGCTCTATTTCTTTGGAGATATTCCTAAATCATATGGAGTCTTCACAGTATTTGCATATTTAGTGAAATATGAATATTAATTGTATTATTGAAATGATTTAAATGAAAGTAAGAATAGTATTTTAAAGTAAGGTTTTGTCACTTATTAATACATGTAACTGACATTGGAAATTTTCACTGGTACTTTTTAAAATGTGACAATTACAGTCATATGTTTGCATTTCCCAGTACATATTTAAAAATATAAAAAATGTGATGTTACAGAGTTTACCTATAGTAGACATTGTTTTTTGAAGCAAACTCAGTTTAAAAGATAATTTTGCAACATTCTCAGCACTTGTTCCTGATCATTTTATTCCTCCCTTCTGAGATGGATGTCATAGTCCCCTCAGGTCTTCAAATGAGTGTTAGAATGAAAATGCTCTGAAAATAAGTAGTGAAATGAGTCTTAAATGAGCTTTAAAAACCCAGTCTCTAAAAATTTTCTCTAAAAAATGTCTTCTAGGGGGTTTACTGAGGAGGCAGTAACATCCAGAAAGGTTGAGTCAGCAAGATGGAAGGTCTTGGAACATGCTTAGTTCAGAATAAAGGTTTATGGGCACAATAAAAAAAAGAAGCCCCCCCCAAAAAAGAAGCCCTTCAAAATAACTTGATTCTTCATAATTGGTATTTGGGTTTATACTGATCAGTACAAGCAAATTTTCCCTTGGGCTTTATCCTGTTTTCATTGAGATAACAGCAATTCCCATTGATCTCAATGTTTTCCCAGAGATATAATTGTGTGTTTTCCATAGAGAGGAATGTGTTTTAATCTGTGACTTCAAAAATTGAAGCATGATGTAGATTCATTGAGAGTAAGAATTGACCAAAAAGAGGCAAAGAGATTGGGCCATTAGAATATAATCCACAGAGCTTCAAATGGTTGAACTCTCTTCCTGATGGTAATTTCAGGAGCTGTCAACCTGTGTGATAATTCTCTGTGGCTGGGTGTATTAAGCAGTTGAAATAATTACACAGTATTTCTTAAGAAGGCTGTCTTCAAATGGCAAAATAACACTTTCTGAAAACACCGTAAATCTTACAATGTTCAGACAGGCACTATTTTCAAAAGGTGTATTTCAAATAAAACTAAGAAAAATATAATGATAACCTATGGACCCTGCATAACCTGAAAATGTACGGAATAAGTCTTACATGTTGTATGTGATAACATGTAGTCCAAATTAAAACAGAGCCTAAGATATTCTCACTATGAATACACAAAGACCAAAGGTGTGACTAATGCAGTACCTTTGTCTGAAGGTAGTTAATAGCAGGTGCCTGGGAGGGTAAGAGGAAAACACAAGTGAGTAGAGTGATTCTATCCAGTGGGCTTGAGAGTGTTTATAATCCTTTTCAAAGATTACTCATCAAACCAAAATAGTACTTCAAGTATATAATGTCTTGGTGTACATACAATATTTTCACAATCAGAACACAAGAGATAGGGGTCTATTATGATGGGTCCAAACGTTTTATGTTAGACACTGTAGAAGCATGTAACAAGAAAACCTTTGCTCCCCTTCACGTTTTTGTTCAGCATAAAAGCTTTGACATTAGCAGCATAACTCCAAGGCCAAGGTAACGTATTCTATCTGTCAGAATTTTGGAAAACAAATGTGTATAGTAAAAAAAAATTTTAAACCCTACCTGCCTCTGCAGCTTCTGAGAATTCTCTTCAATTCCTCATTTCCTCCTAAGCAAAAATGGAATGTGTAATGAAAAAATATAGAAGACTTTTCCAGAAAAGAGGTAATTGAGATCAGCCTTAAAATTCGTTTGCTGCATTACCACTGCTTCACACTCTTTTGAAAATGGGTAGCTTAAAAACCTTTTTGATATCACTGCTGTGAACTCTAACGCCTCTCAACTAATATAAACAAGAGATGATGCATCTAGGAGAAAGCATCCTATCCAAATCCTCCAATGAATTGAAATCATCAGATTGTGCTGTACAATTTTATTGTGTCAAAACACAGCTAGTAATAAAATGTCAGAATATAGAATGTCAAACGTAGAGCTTCACTGGCAGAGTAAGCCTGAGGCTTATTGATGAATAATTTTCATTCAGGCTCTGTGAGGCTGATTGCAGGATAAAAAAGGGCAGATATTTTCTGTTCCTAAGAAATACATGTATTTGTAAAATATTTCTTCTGAAATTAGAAGCCTTTTCTTCCCAAGTTTGCATTTTTCACTCTCATACAAAATCCATCAGTAAGTTAAGCACTTTTTCTTACAGCCAGCTTTAAGATTAAAGGGAAAGCATACTTCTGTCAACTCAGCTGAGCCACATTTGTTCATTTCTCAGCAGACCTGCAGCACCACTTTGCCTGATGCTTAATTTTATCAGAAAGGTCTTAAAAAAAATAATTCACTTACAGTCTTTCTTTTCTTCATCAAATTAAAACAGAATCTTGGGATGGATGAGAGAGGCAATGTTTCTTAAACTGCTTCTGATTAATTACTTTAATAGGAATCTTTACAATAAACAGTAGGAGAAAAATGGATTCTTTTTGTCTGCCTTTTTTCTAGAGCATTCCCCTGTATATGTGCAAGTTGTTAATCCTGAAGTACTTCATTTCTCCATCCTGTTGGTCAAACATGAACAGTGATGCTAGGAGTGGTTTTTGGTAGTACTACTGGTGTTTAGCAGAGTACTTTTAGCTTTAAATTTGAGAAGGGGAACACCAAATTTCACTGGGAGGACAGCATAGGTTTGATGAAACTGCTCTTTTAACTGTGATTGTTAAGACATCTTGTTTTATAGTGATTCTGCCTGTGGGTTTGGAAATATATATCTCTGTTACCTGTTACGCTGAAGTCACTGACTCATTTGTATTGTCTGGTAGCTGTCAATCTGCTGACCTAAAGTTGTATTCAAGGCTTAGTGAGAGCCTAAATGTTGTGTATTTATCTGTGATCTGTCTTAATGTATGTTTCTGTTGTGATGAGGCTCCTAGTTATCCTGGTAGTCAGCTAGGTCACCTGTGGCTGCATCGTTGTTGACAATGGCTGTGTTCGGCTGTCCTCTGAAGCAGTTTCATGATGTGACTCTTGCATTATTGTTATTAGCAGAAGTAAAACAAACAAATGTTTTTCAATTATGGAGTTGTTGAATGAATGTCAAAGGCATACTAAATTCAGGTTAACATCCAAGAAACATACAACTACCTATTGAGAACCCATGGTTCTGTAGAGCTGGTTGGGAATTTAGCAGGGTTTCTAGAATTTCTTTTTTTCTGGTAAAAATCAAACATACACCAAACAACACCTTTTTGAAGACATTACACTTCTAATAGTGCTTCTATACAGAAAGTGGCAAAAGTATGGTGAAGTAGCATTCCATGGCAATTCCTCACCTTTGTGGCTTTTGTGAAGTCTTCTGTCTCATGCAGACAGAACTGGCTTCTATAGAGGAAGTTATTAGGAGCTGAAAAGGGTGAGATACAGACGTATTTTTCTGTCCCAAAACTTAGTCTTATGGGAATTTGACTTCAATATTTATTCTTAGTCCTCTTGGTTTGGTTGTTTTCTTTGTGAAGTTGAATAAATCCTTCAAAGATCTAAATAAAGACCTAAAGTTTGAACCAACTTAGCATCTAATTTAGCAGTTACAATCTTAAAAACAACAAAAACCCACTTTGTCTTAGGCATTATCTTTCTGAAGCTGATTTCTGACTAGAATTTTCATTATTAATGCTCCGTTTAGAGAATTTTCTGTTACATCAGTTTGCCTTGGTTTGAACTCAGTTCCAGAGGTGAATATTCAGTGCTGCAAAGTGAACCCTCCACCCAATGCACTGATTATTCAGGTTCAAGAGATTTCTTTTCCAAATTTTCCACCCAATGTGTAGGGACAGAGCACTTGGGATGACACAACTACTTTCTGTATTTGTGGGAACTGTTGCTATGAGCAGATCCTAATCCCATATGTAATCTTTCATTTGCAGAAAATAAAAACCTACCGACTCCCCACACACTACCCAAATAACAAAGAATTATTTATGACTGTTCTTAAATCATTTGAGTTTTTCCAGAGCTCTTGATTATCCGATAACCTCAAAGCAACTTGAAGTTGTTAACTTATTGTTTGATAACCTGTACAAATGGTCTTGTCTCAAACTGAGTCTTCACAGGCAGGCAGCTGGACCAGCAAACTCATGTAATTCCTGCTTTAATTGAAGAATTCAATAGCCATAATATTAGAAAGTTTCTTTTTGTCTTCAGTAGCTTCTCCTCAGTGACACATATGATTCTCATATGACTCTGAAGCTGTGCCTTTGTCATAACTTTGAATTTCTTTGAGCAAAATGCTGTGTTTAAGAAGCTTAAATCAAAATTTATGACAAGGGCAAGTCAGTTTAGCTGAGTAGGGTAAAAGTTTGAAGCTATAAAGTATGCATCCTTGGAGACAGTCAAAACCCAAATGGTCAAGGCCTTGAATAACCTACTGTAGTTGATGCGGCTTTTACAGGAGGATTGGACTAATCAGTCTCCAGAGGTCCCTTTCAATCTCAACCATTCTGTGCATCTGTGATTTTTTTACTGTATGTTTGAATTTATGGGAACATGTGATCTTTGCAGTGTGGCTGGTATTACACATAGAGGAAACGTGATGAAGATAGTGAAGTAAAAATGATGTAAGCCATTAATAAAGCACAATTACATTTTATTGTCCAAGTTCTATACCTTTGCTAGTTTTCAAGGTCCAAGATATTTAAGGTGAGAAGTCAGTGTTATCTTCTCCGAGTGGCCCCCAGCATACGCAGATGGTTTAACACAGTCATATTTGCATGAAGCCCACACCACCTGTTTGACATACAGCCTCTTTTTACATATTCAACCTTGAGTCTAAAATACTGCCCTAAACTTACAGCATAATCAGCAAGTTACTATTGCACAAAAAAGGCACATCTATTAGGAAAACCTGTAGAAATGACCTTAGAAAATGAAATAATGGATATGTTTTTCAGTAATGTTTTGGAAAGCAGAAATGTGGTATTAGGGGGAGTTATTTATTAATTTTCATAATTGGTGTAGTTTTGTTTGGTAGTTAATGCTAAAAGTAGAGGAATGTAACTAAAAAAGTTATTTATGTAATCTATGGAACAGAACCCAAATGTTTAAGTTGTCTTAATATAATGTTTTAATTTGAGGTCTTGATGTTAGTCCTTTCTGTTTCTTAAGGAGTTCTGTAACTTCATGTTTGATAGTTACTTTGTGAGTGGAAACCACATGACCTGTATAAGCACAACTAAAAGAGGGAAATGACAGATTCTGACTAGTCACTAATCACAGTCATTTTAACATCCCGTAACAGTATAAATTAGTCTTTCAGGCCACTGGTGTAATTTTTACTTTTGGACAATTCTTCTTTCTCTAGGATTCTCAGGGGTATTTTGTATGATAGGTAATCATAGAATCATATGGGGTTGGAAGGGACCTCTGGAGATCATCTAGTCCAACCACTCCACCGGAGCGGGTCTACCCAGAGCAGGTTCCACAGGAACTTGTCCAGGCGGGTTTTGAATGTCTCCAGAGAAGGAGATTCCACCACCTCTCTGGGCAGCCGGTTCCAGTGCTCATGTTCACTTTAACATGGCGTCATTTAAGTGGGTATTACAAGGAAGACTTAAACTGTGTCAAGTTAATTTAGGCAAAAAGGAGAATGGTTCTGATAGTGTTTTGTTGTTTCAGATTATTTTAGAATTAGAAAGTTACTTTTTCTGGATGATTTCTCATATTGAATTACAGTATATACTTTTATAAAAATTGGAACAGTTATGATTTTTTTAAAACAATGCTTACCTGACTTGAATTTTAACTATATTTTACTTAAGTTCCTGATTCCACTTCTAGAGGTGTCATCGAAGTATGCACTTCATGTGGTTTTATTCTTTCTTCTGATGTTAAAAATCCTCCATTCCAAAATTTCCTATTTTGAAGGAGGTTATGACAGCCCTCGTGAGGAAATAAAAATCCACTGTTGAAGATGTGTTTTGAATTTATTTTTGATGCCTGGAGCTACAGGACTAGTGTTTGTTAGTTCTTATATTATCTTGCTTCTGGATCTTGTGAGGGTTTCTAGGTTGGGCTTTGTGTCAGAGGTTTGTACCACTAAAGGGTTAGGATTTGCACTGATTGTTAGATAAAGAGGATGTTTCTGGATTAAGTTTAAGTTGCTACAGCCATGGACCAGCTGGTGTGATATAGGGCTAATGCAGGATTAGAAATTATTAGAAATGTGTCTTCTAACTAGAATGAGAAAAGGATAAGGAGTTGAAATATGGAAGCTGGGAAGAGGTACCTTTCTTTCTCCTCTCTTTCAATGATTTCTAAATTTTTCTGTTATATTTCTGTCAGAATGACTTATTGACGATGAAACCTGCAGATATATTTAAAAGAAGTTACTACAGAATTTCTAGCCTGTTGCAACAGATTAAGCTCAGACCTTTGCCCAACAGGGTCTGCCAGGAAGTGCCTAAAGCTTTGCTCAGGGAAATATTAGCTATTGCCAGCAATAGTAGAGTGGTAAGAGACAGAGAAGAGTGGGGAAAAGGCAAGCTATTCCTGCAAGACCTCTAACAATAACATCTTTCTACAGATCAGCCTTCCCCAGCAGAGCCTGGAACTCTGAGTACATCCTCTTGGTATTCTTATTATATAAAATGAGTATAATGAGGCAAATGGGGATATTTTCAGGGAAGGGGTTATAGGGAAATAGCCAGATGGGGTGGGTTCCTCTGTGTTTGATACCAATTGTTGAAACCTGACAAGAATTGTGAAATAAAAATTAAAGAGTTGGTTTTGTTCCATCCACTAACTGCAAAGAAAATGGAATGGCTGGGCAACTTTCACTTTGTTTCTCTTCTGTGTAGCTTAAAATAGCAACACTTTTTGCTGATTTCTAGATAATTCAATTTTCAGTTGCACTTATCTCATTCCCTTTTTCTATTCTATTAGGGAAAGTGGGTAATCAAGGAAGAAATGAATTGACAACATACTCAATACCTGTAAAACAGAAACTCAGAGTAGAAATACATACACTTTGATATATGTAAAATACCTACATTTCAAAATGAAACAGTTGAAAATGGTCATTTGGACCAAGATGCAGCAGGGGAGTGAGGGGAAATGTTTCTTTTGCTCAGATTTCTCTTCATCTTTTAAATACACAGACCTAGCATAGTCTAGTATCTCCATACTTGTTAAGAATAACTGAGTGGTTTAAGCTCTACATTTTGTTAATAGTGCTTTATTAATTATTTTTATTTGTTGTGTATGAAGTCATTGCCACTTAAGCTGGTGCTTAAATCTTACAGCATTCCTTCCAGAACTGCTCTTTAAATAACCTCTGATCCTGAACTGCAATAAAATCTTCAGATGCAGGTGCTGCTGTGGTCTGGGTATTCATTTATGTGGCTCATGGACCTGGATTCTCTTATTGATTTCAAAATTCATGATGGTGATTCATCATAGTAAAGCTGAATTACTCTTTATCACTTCTTTGCCTGTTAGGGAGCATATATGAGTTTTAAGCAGCCATGAGGCATGTGTGAATTCTTGGCTCTGTGGCATGATTCTTCCAACACGTGTGGCAACTTGGGCCTCAGAAACAGGACCAGGTGGTTTTATAAATAATCTCAACCTTTCCACTTTCTACTTCCATATAACTTGCCTAAATGAAAGTGAATGTCCCTAGAGAAATGTCAAAAATATTACATTCTATTCTCCCAGCATCCTCTTTTTGATAATATCAGAAGTGTTTTGTTCTTAATGTACATGAATAAGCTTCCTGCAGACAGACAGCCTCCATTAATGGATTATTTTTATTTCCTGTCTCGTTTCCTTTGTAATAGAAAATAAGACCAGTAGGTACTGTACCTCAGGTTGTGCTCATTTGATAGTACAAAATGGCTTACTGGGCAATAAGATTGTCTGAAAAATTAACTTTAAAAAGTGGCTTGTCATATAGAGTAGTGATAATTCATACTTAGGTGTATTAATTATTTTTCTGGTTTGAGTATTTTAAGTTGCTTGACCAATTACCTGTTTGCAAAACTAGCCTCTCTTCTAGTAAGAACCAGAAGCAGAAAGCATCTTTCCTATAAATGTGTCAGAAAGATTGGGGTCATGTTAATAAAAGTAGACTATCTCTATTAAACTGAGTTGTGAGTTGCTGACCCATGAGCTGCTTGCAGTCCAGATACTTGACTTCAAAAGATATTTTGAGAGAATCCCTAAATGATTCTAACCACTTGCAATTGCTTTTGACTTTTGGATGATTAGTTCTTCAGTACAATGACCTTTGGTTGTTGGTAAACAGGGCTGAGCTTTACTTGGACTTTTAAAAATATTTTCAAATCAGATCAAAAGTTAATTACTCTTAAAGCTAAGTCACATGTGGGTGATATTTACAATGGAAAAGATTTGGGGTCTTTTTTCCATTTTTGAGCCCTTAAGTCCTTACCTTGTGTATGTTTACATACAAAGCTGAGAAATACCAATAACTGGGTTGAATACTAAGGAACTTGTGCCTTATTCTTTAGCCCAGCTATAGGCTGAAGTGGTGAAATGAAAGATACTCTTTGAACAGCACTAGATTCTAGTGAATATCTACAGACAGTTGTTTTGCTCTGCATACTGTATAGCATGGAAATGTTTCTTTTGTTCTGATTTTGATTAATAAGAAATACTCTTAAGCCATAATTATATATTTGATCCTTCATCATGGGCAAACCTCACTATAGAGAATAATGGTGATTTCTTTTTCTGCTTGACATCTTCCAAAGAAGGAAAATCAGAGGCTACATATGCTGTGAAATAATTGTCAGAGTGACTTTCCGTCCATCCGTTTATTGCACCGTCAAGTCCTATCTCTTTTTAATGCATTTTTAAGAAAATGAACCGTAATATTCTAGGTATAATCTAGATTTAATATATATAAATGAAGAGTACTTTTAACTGTGGAGTATTGTTAAGTGTGGAATGCATCATTTTGAGGATTTTACCAAAAAAATAGTTGCTTGAAAACTGTAAGGGTGTAACTAGAGTACAAAGGTACATGGTTCCTCCTCCCCAGTAATGAGTAAAATCTCATTAGTAAAATGTGTATATTTATGTCCGATTATATCATGGGAAATTCAAGGTTATGTCAAACTTAGTGCTAAAATAGAAATGTAAGAGGAAGCATTTCCCTCCTGGTGGTTTTTTTTGGGTTTTTTCTAACATCCAGCATTATTTTTTTTCATTTATTTTCAATCATACGGTAAAGCAATTCAGGCATATTTTAAGGTCATAAGTGAAGATAAAAATATCATTATGGTATTCATCTCTAATACAAATTTTGGTCTCACTACGGTAGTTTTAGTTGTCCCTAGTTCTAGTTCAAGAAGAACCAAGGTGAAATGAAATAAAGAGGTTATTTCTTTAATATCAGCTCTCAAACTCAGCAAAACATGAAAGTCTCCATTGTCCCTAGCTTCGCTTTCAGAGAACTCTTCTCTTAGAATTCCAGAGTGGTTGATGCTTAAAGGGACTTAATGAGATTGTCTAGTTAAATGCCCCTACTCAAAGCAGCGTCAACTAGAGCAGGTTGTCCAGGACCATCTCCATTCTGACATTGGTTTATTACATGAAGTTGAGTTTAATTTCATGAGTTCATGTAACTTCATGTTACATGTTACATCAACTTCATAAGTTACATGAAGTTGAATTTAATTTCCAAAAAGCACCCAATTTTGCTGTTTATTTGAACTTTATGTCATTATCTGAAGTCTCTTGAGATTGCATAGTTATATGGTAAACATAATGAGAATAGGCTGGTGTGAAATTCCTTAAGATTTAATTGCTGATGTCCATTCTAACTTACGTGGTAGAACCTTGTGGGAAAACTGATAGCAGTGAAGAAACCCCACTGACCTCCCGGTGGGGACTGGGCACGTGGCAGACAGAAATCTAGCAGGGAAGGAGGGGTGGGATTTGATAAAGGCCACAGCAGTCTGTCTTTCTACCCTCTCAACTCCCCTTCTCCAGTAGTACAGCTGCAAGTTGTAGAGATTTTTGTCAGTTTTAGGGAGCAGCTCACCCTTTCTGGTCAGTTTTGCGGAAATAAAACTTCAGGGTTGGGTTTAGGAGCATATTCTTGCCCCTGAGGCAATGCAGATCTGAAGGTAATAGAACTCCTTTTAATGTTTTTTTTTTTTTTTCTGAAATCTGGCTATAGATATAAGGGAGAAGAATTGAAATAAAACCAAATACTGTCTTGATTTTACAGTTTAAACTTCAGTTGTGTTATGCGTGCAAAAATTACACAGGGCCATTAAAAAATAATAGAAGAGCAACTTTGTAATTAAATTTAAGTGCATTTTTAACAGCATGTGCTTTTTGGTCAGCACATTCTGGTTTATATAAACACTGTGTTGGCAAATAGTGAGTGACAAGGAGTGGCCAGTTAGCAGTTAGCATGTAATCACTGAATGAGTCATGAAACCAATCTTATAATAATTATGCCACTATGAGCTCAGGTTTACAAAGCCCCACGTTTGCAAATATACAAGCCAGTATAGGCTGAGAAGGTTTATGGATTTGCATTTGTTTGTTTGCTGCTTATTCAATGTGAATTTAAAAGTGAATTTAAGTGAATTTAGAAAAGACACTTGTAAAATAAATCAGTCACACTGGAAGGGGAGATGATAAAATGGAAGTGCCTTCTAGCTGCAGATGGCAGATATGCTGATTGTTGATTTTGTGGATGATTTATGATACAATGACAAATACCTGTTGTATTTTGTGGTTACAAACATGTTGGGAAGGGCAAGGCCGAGCTAGGATTTTCCAGATGTTTGTGCCATCCTGGCAGTGCAAAAAATTGGGATGTCTCATATATTGTTTAAAGGACCAGTGGGCAGGAAGAAGGGACAGTCCAGACCCTGAGGACTGGGGCACCTGGATGACCTTTCCCTTAGGGTGGTTCAAGAACACCCTATCAGGATTTCATCCTTAAGACTGTATTTTTGTAATCATAGATGATCACATTGTGTGTAATGGCCAAAGAAGAGTCCCAATAGAATAATTAACTCTGTTTCCAGCTTGATTGATAACATAAACTCATAGATTTTGATGTTTGAAAAGAGAAGTTTGGTCATCCAGCCTGAAACTTTATGCTTGTGTCCATGTGTATTTTAGCGGAGCCTTTGATATGTATTTTGATTTTACTTTAAACACGTCTCTTCAGAATTTGCCTATTTTTGTTCAGGATCCAGCTCTGATTTAATTTGTGGGTATTGCAAAGGTGAAAAAAGGAAAAAGTAAAAGCCTCCTTAGTGTTATTATTGTACAAATTTTTAAAAAATCTGATGATGTGGGGGTTGTATTTAAAAGCTGTGCCCCTGTAATGTTTCTGTTTAATTTGATATATGTTGACAAACCTCTTAATTTATGAATTATGGTAATTCTTTATGCGCTAGCCATTGCCAATGTACACTTTCAATATTTAGTGATCCAAATATGTAAAAATCTGTTGCAAATGTTTTAAAAACTTTCAAAATCCATTTATGCATCATTTAAAGTTGGGATGACTTCTTTGTGCCTTATTGTCATCTCTCAAGTATATGTCAGATGTAGAACAACTATTGCTAAGCAGGTATGTTGTTGGATATGAAATCAAAATTAGGTATGCTGTTTTAATCCTTTTTTTTTAATGTTTGGTTGATTGCAAGTAGTGTCTGTTTATAAAGAAGTAATTAGTTCTAGAGAACTACTTATTCCCCTCACTAAAGCATAGTTGTCAAAACAGAATCATTTATATAGAAATTAATTGTGATATTACACATAGTGAGCTGTTATTTTCATTGGAAAATAAGCCTCTGGAGCAGATGCAGTCTTGCTGAGAAAAATGTTTCCTTTTGGATTCATAAGTAAGGCACATGTGGAAAAAATAATGTAGAAAAGACTTCACAAAACTGTTGTAATTTAATAAGTTCTTTTAGTAAGTTAGTTTTCAAAGATAGGAAAAGCAAATTAATGAGCTCTATCTTTGCTTGTTTAATCAAGGATTTCATGGCATCTTGGCCCAGCAGGTCAAGTGCTTGTTATTTTTCCTCTATCTTAATTGAGTAAAACCCAAAAACATGGCATCAAGCAACAAATTACTGTCAGAAAAGTGACATATGCTCGGAGCAGTGTATGCATCCTATTATTTGGAGTTTGTGGTAATGTTTCATGACTGACGACTAATTGCATAGGCAAAGGGTTATCAAAGGAAGCAGTAACTCAAGTGACAGCAGTTTTTTTTTCTTTTCCAAATACTGCATATAATTGCATATACTTGGGAATGCTGTCATAGTTAGGCATTGATTGAAAGCATTAAAACTCCACTTAAATTACCGAGCATTATAATCCTTAGCGATGCCATTATTTCTGCAATTTGGAATAAATACATCTATTCATACAGTGACAATATGTTTTAAACTAGGAAAAGTTAATCAAAGAAGGAATTCAGAAGCAGTTTGTAGTATCACACCAGTTTCTACTAGTAACAAATATGATTCACATTTTTTAAAAATTTATTTTCTTTGGGGCGATGCATAATTTAAGGAGCAGTAGAGGAGGTAAGGAGCAGATTGGTAGGTATGAATGAATCTGAAAAATAACATAAAGATGAAACTGTGAAAACATTCTTGGAATAAAGTGTTTCCCTGTGACTTCTGGGGAAGCAGGAACTGGTGAAGGAGGTGCTCCAGTAAATAGGAAACAGAGTGAAAGTGCTTTTTCAGCATCTGTCAACATCAGCATTTGTTCTTTTGGTCTAGGTTCACATTCACATGTGCTATAAGCCAGCCACCATTAAAACAGGCTTGATTGGTTTTGTATCCCTCTTTGGTCAAAGCATTCCCTTAACTTCTCAGACCTGGAGAATGTGCCTCACTTGCAATCCACACCTTTTCTGATGACAGTTTACTCCCTTCTCTGATCCAGGGAATAGAAGAAAGCAAGCTTATTTCCTGGTTTATGACAAGTTTTTGTTCTGCTGTCTCTCCTTCTTCTTGCCCAAGCAGAGTGGAGAGACTGGCTTTTCAGCCTGTGGGCTGATTTATACAATGTGTTTAAAATTTAGAAATTATAGCTGGCTTTCTTCAATGCCTGATTTTCCCTTTCCAGGAATCACGTTTCATAGAAAGAAGCTATTATTTCTTGTGAGGTTTCCATCCTAGTTTAAAATAATAAAACGATCAGAATAAAAACAGTAGAGACTTTCATGTCTGGTTCAAAACCACGTCATTACAGTCTGAAATTTCCTCTTCCAATTATATGAAACTTTTATTTTGTTCTGAAAGCATATAAGGGCTTTGCCTTTCCCTATAATACGAAGAAGGGAAAAAAAAGTGTTACTATCAAAGTATTTTGAGGTGTTCTTGTTGTGAAATAGTCCAGAGAACATAAAGGCCGAAAAGGTGAAGAAAAAGAAAGGTAACTGGAGAAACAAAGAAAAACATATGAACAAGCCTTTCCCAAGAAAATTCCCAGATCATAATCCTCCCTGGGGGAGGAGAGGCTAGTTTTTGCTGAAAGACAGAGAAATGATAGGCTAATGCAGCCTCATAATCTATGAATATTCCCTTAATACTTACTTTAGGTCAACCTTTAAAACAAGCCATCTCAAAATTCAGACTGAGACTTAGGAAACCGGAGAAGGTATTGAAATTGGTTAATGAAGTTATTTATGTAGCTGTCTTTCCAACTTCTTCATTTATTATACTGTAAACTTTTAGAGGTTGGGCTGGTTTTTTTTGGTGTTGTTGCTTTAGCCTCTTTGAAGTAATTTTAAAGTGTGGAAAACTATTAGGTTGGTAGTTTTTCAAAAGATATATTTTACCCTTGACTATAAAATGGAGACGATTGGTCACAAAGAATAGGGAAAACTGAAGAATTAATCTCTGAATATTTTCATCCAGAGTACAACAGGAGACACTTATTGAGATGTGGATATAATCTGGAGTTTGGTGGAATATTCAGTTGAACCACCATGCCCATTTAGTTTGGAATGTTCAAATACTTTGTTCAATCACTTTTGCTTTTAGATGGCGAAGAGGTCAATAGAAATCAATTGTTCTTTTTCAAATCAGTGATCATAAACATGTTGTTTGGCTTACATACAAATGAATGAGCTACTGTACTTTATAGCCTTTGAAAACTATAAAGTTATTGGGAAGCTGGCGCCTACAATATTCTGTATACCAGCTTTAATAATGACTAATGAATTCTAGCTGTGGTGAAGCAGCTTGTGTTGTGTAAGCAAGATATCTTAATATAAACAGCTCACTTTTCTCATTAAAGTAATTATTGAATCAAAGCCAAAGCAATCGTTTCAAATATGTCGCAGTTCTGCTCTGGGTTGCTGTTCAGAATGAATGCAGCAATTCACTGAAACATATTTATGAATGAATTCTCCAAAAAAATTTTGGAGACTGCCCAGAGAATCCTTATAGACATAGGGCCATTTGGGTGGAAGTTGTGCGTTTCTTTGCAAGCTTTGTTCTTCCTTTGGTGGTCACCTTTAGTTTCTTGAGGCAGAGATCCTGGAGGTCAATGCATCTAGAAAAGCTTCCTGCTGCCTACTCGATTTGGCGATTCTGCATCTTCAGATGGGATGCAGAGTAAATTAAAACAATTCAGGTAAAATTACCATAGGTGTTGAATTCAGACAACTTTGTCAAGAGAACATCACTGTGCGGGATGGACATCAATTGGATATTGATGCTTTTCATATCCAGCCACATAATTTCCACAGGACCCTAGCAAATATTTATCTTTAAAATCACAGGGAAAGAAGGTTGAGGACACCACTTGAGCGGACTTTTTTACTGCTCTCCTTCTCTTATTTTTTCCAGCTTAAGTTTCTGTGCCATTTTATTTAAACCTCTATTCAATTTCCATAGCAATAGAAAGCTATGCTTGTCCATGCAAGAAACAAAACAGCTTGCTCTTTGACAACAGAAATCAACCTCTCACAAAGCAGCTAGTTCAGCTACAAACGTACAACAAAGCATGCAAGTAGTTGAAATTTTCAGATAAATAAGCAGTATTCAGAGATAATTAATATTAAAATAAGTCATACAGAAAAAACAAGGATGTTCACAAGCGAGAAGGATTCAGTCTCTGAAATACCCAAACTTGTTCTGTCATTCGATGCTCTATTTTTCTAAAGTGCTATATAAGCACCACTTCTCAATTGCACATACACAAGCTTATCTAGATTGTGCTGTTTATGACGTTATAATTGGAATAAGACATCATCAAGGTAAATATGAATTGAATGGGTAGTAGAATACAATAAATATCTTGAAGACCTTTGCCATTCTTTGAACATCATTTATGCTTACTGCTGAAAGCCCAGTGAAGGAGAAAGTAAATAACATGGGTTACCGTATGCAAGTAACTTTGTGGTTTGTCTGAATCACAGGAGGATAAAAGTTCTCTAAAATAATGGAGAAAAGTGTAGCAAAACCCAGTATCTGGTACCCAGTAAAAATTAGCAATGCAAATTATGAACAGCAAGGGTTGATGAAATAGCTTATGTTTTCTCCATTCCCTAGTCTCTTCAAGAGTCCCAAGACTTGCTGGTTTTGTCTCTGGCAGATTTCATTTCTTTGTTGTTGTTACAACAATAAAACTGCACGCAAATACATTACTGATCGGTTTGCCTTCAGTTAGTCCCGAAACTACAGCAAATGAACAGCTGATTCTTGTAGACCTCTGTTGCTTGTGCACCCTTGTGGAGGGTGGATGTAAGGTCTTGGTTAACCTTAGCTGCTGTAAGCTCTGTTCATGAATCAGAATTCCTAAGTCACTCAAATCTGAAATCACATTGTGTTGCATTTTAGAAATCTGAAGGAACATCACTTCTTCAAAATTCAGATTGTCAGATTTTTCCCAGAGGGCAGCTACAGTGATCCTGTTATTGTTACAAAAAGTGGCGAATCAGAACAGTGTGCTTGAAATGTCATTGAGTTGTTTATGGACAAATGAAGTGTGCAAGTCAGCACAGGACAGCTGCTTACTTGCAGTCTTACCAGGGCAGAGATGTGTATCAGGGATTGTTTTGAGAGGTTTCATAGACCTAAATACGTACCATTGTGTTGGCAGTGGAAGGTAACTTGTGAAAGGCAGTATCTACTGTCCTAGCTCAGGTCATTATAACCCATGACCAAATATGAAGCTGATAATTAGGGACTGCCAAGTTTCCTTTTAGTTATTCTCTTGGCCTGAATCCTAAAGACACTACATTACCAGTGCAGAAATGGAGTCTTGGGGATTGTTTTAACTGCTGAGGACTCCCTCCCTTAACTTACTTCCTCCTTTATCAGACACACAGCTGATTAGATAGGAAGGCATGCTGGCTGGCGCCTTCCCATCCCGCTTGTTGTTGTATCTCAATGCTGTGTAGTGCTGGGTCGTGTTCCTATTCATTTTTCATGACCTTTCCTCATTACACCCTTTTTAATTGCAGCTTGTTTCTGTGACCTCGGAGTCCTACAGGCCAATCCAAAATATCAAGCGCTGTGTTTTTAAGTTACCTTCTGAAAAGGTTTGAAACGCTAGGACATTTTTTGGCAAAAAAGTTTGTGTGTATATGTAGCTTTTACTTTTTTTACCATAAAATATTTGTCTCAGTGCTGTAGACTCTTTTTGCAGTGCGTTAGCAACTTCATGAATTCTGTGTTGAATGATTCTTGTTTACAAATGTTTTATATTTGGTATATATGTGGCTGTTTCATAAAAAAACTGGATAATAATTAATAACTAAATATCTGTCTTTATTTCATGGGTTTTCAGAGACACTACTTTGCTGCTTGTTTCTATATCGACTTTTTGTGTTCCTACCTCTGCAGATGTATTGGCTTTGAACTCATGTCAGTTTATTGCAGCCATCAACCAATTAGATCATGTATTGAACTTATGCTATAGGCAATAAACTGAATTAAAAGTATACCTATACATATTTTGATGTGCTTTACCACATCGAGGATACCCTTGAATAGGTATTTTATTTTGATTGTTGGATTTGTTAAATGTTTTATTCACAAGTTTCCTATACAGACTTTCAGTTGATACTCAAGTTGTTTAAAAAGTATTGCAATCCTTTATTGATGAGGAAATGGATTATTACTCATTGAAACTACTTCCTTCCCATCTAAAACCATCTTCCTATCAGGTTCAGAGCCAAAAAAGGAAGATGTGGAAATTGTACACTATGTTTTGAGAAAATATGAAGTATGTCTACCTGTGTAAGAGTACAAGAACAAATTGTTATAGATGTTTTCTCCCTGCAGTCTAAGTGAGCCGGATGTGAGGCACTTCTGGCCAGGAGTTGTGTAACCTAATTTGTGTGGCACTGAGCCTGAGTTAACGTACCTCACCTCTCAGCATCCAGTTAATGCTGCTGCATGGCTTCCGGATGGGAGCTTTCTCAGACCTGGTGAGCTGGGTGGAGCGGATACACGATTGTCCATACACAGTCATGTCAACAGGCACTTACTGCTCCTTGAAAGGGATCGAGAGCCAAGGTGTGAGCATTCTGTGTATACAGTTACAAGCCTTAGAAGAGCATTGTCTTTAGGTTACAGCTTTTAATGCTGCGCCCTAGTATGAGGTATAACCTTTAGTGGTCTGATGCGTGGAGCATTGGGTTCTTACAGCTCTCCCTGTGGAAAATCTGGATTCATCCCGATGCCTACATTTGAATATAAAATGCCTTACCAGAGATATTTAAGCCTGTCAATTCTGATGTTGATGTATTTTATTATAAAATCCTCTACTAGATGCAGAGGCAGATGCACCCATGATGTAAATGGGAGAGGTCTTGGAGTAAAATGTCCTCTTTATTTGGTATCCAGGTCTCAGAGACAAATGACTTTTCATTGTACTTTACCAATGGTGCTTGCTTTCCATATCTCCTCTTGCTTGTCTAGCCCACCCATCTGCAGAAGAGAAATGTCCAGGCTGTTTCAGCACCTCTTTGTGCAGCTTTAGTTCTTTGGAGCCATTAACTGCAGCTGTAAATCATAAGAGTCTTGGGGTTGATGTAAAAGGACAGGGGTCAGAAGACATAGGCATGCAAAAGTTTGTTTATTCTGTGTGGCTCTACTTTTAATGACAAGAATACTTTCAATTATAATAACATGAATATTAGAGTACCTAATTATAAAATTTATTTGAATAAAACCTTGTCGCTTGGTCTTCATAAAAAAAGGTAGTTTCCCCCATCCCCCAAATGAATTCTAGTATATTTGGAAGGCAGAACTTTCATTTAGAAGCATGTAGAATTCCAGCATAATTTAAAATATTGCTTCTGTTAATTGTAGCTGTACTTCCATGTGATGGTTGGAAAGGTAATATTTCTTTTCTAGAAGGACATGTTTCTACTTTTTCTTAAAAAAGTAGATGAATGCAGGCTTTTGACTAGTAACTAGTGCTGAGAGAAGCTTTTTTTTGTGGTCAATTACTTTGGAATGAAACATGATTTTTAAGTTTCTCCAAGGATTCACTCTAACGGGATAAGCAAATGCAGGCAGACCTAACATTTATGCCTGACAGCCTTTCACTGCCAAATTGTTAAATATTATATTGTATATTTCACCTTTCTTAAAATAATATTTCTTAAAATATATTTCTTAAAATAATATTGTCTCTTATTACAGTACCTGCTGCCCCCAAAAGATTCAATTCCAGATTCAATCCCACTGATGTGTGTGTTTAGATGTTTAATGATGTCAGTGGTGGAACAATCTTTTGTCTTACAGCTAAAACACAAATATAAATTTATAGGAAGAATTTTGAAGGGAACTTAGAGTTTATAAAAGTATGGTGCTACTAAAGTTAAGGGGAAGTTTCTCTTTTATTTCATATGAAACATAATAAGTCCCTTGTCAATATCTTTTGAAAAACTCCCTGCAATGTTGAAAAGAAAATTATTTAAAAGAAATGGAATCGTTTGTTCTGTCAACACCTCATTGCTTCCTTTTTAACTTGAAAAACCTATTTAACTTAATTAACAGCAACAACAAAAAATTTAGTTCATTTACTGCTGTCAGTTCGAGGTCTTCCACTGACTCCTTTAGGCACTAATGCAGGTTCCTACTAATTAAACATGAAAAAGAACATGATTTGTGCTTAGAAAGCTTTTTGTTGTTGTTAATTACAGCAAGCTAATAAAAATGCATAATTTTTCTAGCAGATCTCACTTTTTGAAGTGCTAGGTAACTGAGAAAAGTAAGTAATGTCTTTTTTCTTTTTTTTTTTTTTTTTTGTGAAAAGAATGTGAAAAATCTACCTCTTTCTTTAACTTCTTTTAAAGCATATGATTTGGTACAAGTCAAGTTTATGCCAAAGCAAGAGACAGCATCTGTTTTAAGGAGATGAAAGCTTCGCTCCTTGTTATGACATTGTAGAAAAGGCTGAAAAATGAGTAATTATGTTATGATGCTACCCAATGGTAATCACTGTACCAAGGGATAATCCAAACAAAGCCTTCCTCATCATTCCTGGAAACAACTCCCATTGTTCTTGTTCTGACTGCTTCTGATGATGTGAGATAATAATGGGCAGTAACGCTGTTCATCTAAATGTTTCCGAGAGTCACACGTTTGTGAAACAGACTGAAAGATAATAAGAAAGTCAAAAGATTTTTAGTGTCTTATTACCCAATCCTTGAGCATGCCTGAGAACATCTCCTGTGTAATCCCTTTTAAGAATTAAAACTATGTTTGATCTCTGCAGAAGACATAAATATACAGTCTAAGAAGAATGGGCTGGACATTTACAACAGCAAATCCTGAGAGTAATTTCCTTTAAGTGAGTGGGCTGTATGAATATGATTTACTTATTCACTCAGACACAGACTGGTTTCTTTCCTTAACAGTCAATATGAAAAAAAAAATTAATGTGCAACAAAAGAGGAATTTTTTTCTGGTCAAATCTTAATGTTTTGCTGAACTTGTACATTTTTTTTAATGCCAGTTTCAGCCAGCAGTAACAATAATTAAGAGATTGCTTAAAAGTAAACAGACAGGGGCATTTCTTTCTGTCTACAATATTGTAAATCATTAGTTAAAGGGATGGTTGGGGTGCCTGAGATTCAGTGGCTGCATTAGAACTCATGCTGTCATTCTTTGGTGTAATTAATGCTTTTGTATAGTGCTTTTCTATAGGTAGTGTAGAGTATAAGAGTCTCCTGTAGGACATTACAGAATCAAGAAGACCATTTGATTGAAATATTTATTCTCACTCATGCACAGAGAGTTGTTGACCCTAATCTCAAAATCTGGCTGTGCCATACATGCTCTGAATTATGAACTGGAAGGTGAACAGCACCACTTTTTAACTGGTTTTGTGAATTTAATCCTTCAAAATAAGACCTATTTCAACAATTCCTCTCCTCTTTCTTCTCTTGCCTTTTCTTTAAATTTTTCTTCCTATTTAGCAAATAAAGATGAAATACGTTATTATTTTCATTTAAATTTTTGGCTTTGCAAAATTGGTACTTAGCCACAAAATTATCATGAGAATCTGGTTGCAAGCAACATTTATGGGTGTATTTTATGTACATATACATTTTATGTATTATATATACCCAATAATTATATTGATTTAATAAGGACAGGGTTTGTAGGCAGAGCTGCTTCTCTCTTTTATTACTTTACTTATATTATTTCTTTGTTTTATAATTTTATAGTCAATTTCCACCAATAAAAATGGTCACTGGTATACAAGGCAAATTGCCTATTGTTCAGATTTTAGGCAGTACAAGATTTAATTGATTAATTTCATTGAAATGGATGAAACTAATAACTACATTAAAGTGTTGTTTGCTTTTTAGTGTTAGGTACTTAATTAGTAATTTGGCAGTTACAACAAGTAGGGAGGGTATTTCCTGATGGTTGACAATTCGTTGAGTTGAGTGCCAACAGCAAATCTAAAATCCCTTAACTGCCATTAATTAATTACCAGGAAATACCTGGCTCGGGTGGAGTGGATCATTATGCTCCTAGTCCATGTAAAACTGTGAAGGGTGAAAAGAAATCAAAATAATATAAAGAGTGGATAATATAAGCCAGTACAGAGACCAAACTCTTTACATTCACTGAGGTTATGCAGTGACACAAATAGGCCATCACAGATGTGCTATTCACAAGCAAAGCTCAGAGGCACAAAACCAAAACTCAGGGTGCCTTTAAGTTTAAAACCACAATGGGTGTAACCAGGATATATGTTTACAGTGGGGTAGCATTTTCTAAAATGCACAAATGAACAATGAAAATGTCTCCTGAAGACTGCCTTCTAACCCATGTTCTTTAAAGATTACATTTTATGTTTCTATTTGAGAATGGTTTTGCCATTTAATACTTCAAAGCAAGGGTACTTATTCACACAGGATAAAATTAGGTTGCAAAAGCTGTTGCAAGATATCAGGATTGCTAGAGTGTGTCTACAAGTTTTCTTCCTTTATTTTAGGTGACAGTTTACACTTTCTCATTTATTATTGTAAATTGCTCTGCTAATAGAGATGAAAATATGGATAGTCCTTGATAGCAAGTCATGCCTATTTCACTCAAATGATATTATTTTCCAATACTTCAAAGGAAAAGGGAAGGAAAAAAAATATTTTTAAAATTTTTTTTCCCAACACTCCCTCTCCCAATACCTCCTTGTAATCATTCCCAATACCTCCTTGTAATCATTAACCAAGAGATATCTTATTTTTTATTCAGTTAGAATCCTTAGTCTAAGGCATGAGGAAGGTGTGATTTAGAGACTTTACAATCCTAATGTACTAGATCTGTATTGCAGTTATTACTGCTTAGACAAGTCCAATTCAGATGAGGGCCAAATCCAGAGAAAAGAACTCGTTTTAGTTTCCTTATAGTAAGCATAGCCATTCTTCTAGTGACAATAAATACAGGTAAATAAAAATGGATATAGCTGCATATTACATTATCTCAGACTATGTAGAGATTTTTCTTTTGGTTTTCTGGATGGTTTTATTGACTAGCTTAGCTTTTCAAAGTAAGTTACAATATACTATTTTTTAAAATTTGTTTTTATTTGTTTATGTTGTAACTTTCAGAGGAGCTTTCCTCTCCTCTTGTCCTTCCTTTAACAACAGTAGAGTTGTATTTGGAATGTACTTACATGCACACAGTCAAAATTCGTTAGTTCAAATGTTTTGGGAGCCCAAACCTATTTCAATCTAGAATGATAAAGATTAGTAAATAAAAGAAACATAATTATCGCCTCCCACATTTCATACCAGCAGAGAGTATATGTGAAGTTATACCCATCAGTTTATCAGTTTTTGTTACTTCCCGTTATATGTACAAACTTGTCTCAAATACAAGAAATCCAGGAGTGTAATTTAGACAACAGGGACATTCTAAATCCTTAGGACTTTCACTTAAATTTTTATTAAATAAAATCAGAATTTGGTGAGGGTTTTGCGAGGTCACTTCTATTCCAGGAACCTTCATACTGTTCAGAAGTAGATTTGACAGAACATCCAAATTTGTGTTAATCAATGAACAGTTCTCCTGTTGTTCTTCACTTCGATGTGCAATCATTTTTTTTTTCATGTCCTGATAGCATCAACATCAACTGTAGCTCGAGTGCTACAATATTTCCAGCATTGGACTTTAAACATAATGCATGTGGAGAGATAGGAAAGTTATTTTAGGTGGTGGTGCAGGAGGTGGAGGCACAAATGAAATGGAGAAAGAAAGGGGGAATTCTAGGAAGTGCACAGCAAAATAGTTCATTTCCTTATATTTATGAAATAAGTGAGTTCCCACACATAAATTTTGACAAGAATTGTGTTACATTTTTTAAGAACCCTTGAGAATCAGTTGATACCAGGGATAGATAATTCATTGAACCACTAGAACCTTGCCTTTTCTTTAATAAAATAATTCAGATTGTTTTTTCCAGGGTACTGTGTCTCAGCAAAATTTTGCCACATTTGGGAAGAAACAGAATTCTTATGTATCTTAAAAAACCCAAGGACTACTACTGTTATTCAATGGCTAGTTGTTTAAATTTAAACAGTGTTTCCATGGGACAGGAAAAAAGTACTGATAAGAAACAATGTAGTCTAATGGTAAAGATCTTATGATTGTGAGCTTTTCAGTGATCATTCCAATAATTCACGTACTTTCATAACAGAACAAGATAGCTTGTACTTAAAAAAGACAAATATTTTTTTTTGTTCTGTAAAAAAGGTGGATATTACTGCAAAAACTGCATACAATGCCTTTCAAGCTTTTTGTTTAGATGCTGTTTAAATAGGGAGCTCAAATCTCACTGTCACTGAAGTGAGTGATACAACTTCAAAGAGCAAGAACACACCCGTTTTATCAGATGTACTAGAGGTACAATGGGAAAATGAATACAAGAGCATTTTTTTTTTTTCAGATGTAAACTTAAGGATAAGAAGGGAATGTATTGTATTGTTCTGTTTTCCCTGTGGGTCATGCCTAGTAAATATTGTAATATACTTTTTTTTTGGATGAAGATGAAATTGCAGATTTTGTTGGCAGCCAGTTCCCATTCACAAGATTCAGACATATTTCAACTAGATGTATAAATTACACTTCTGTTGAAAATGCCAATATTACATGGTCTAAAACTCACAGCTACTGCTGTAAAGTATTTATTCTCTAGCATAAACAATGAGAAAAGTAATAAAATACTTTTTTTTTCTTTTGTCATTGGTTAAGACATATTCTATTCAAAAGACACATACTTATACTATGTTTCTTGAATAAAGACATTTTTATGAAGCTTATATTTAGACCAATGCTTTAATGTCTGTTTGATAGATCCTCTGCTGCTTTAAATCAGTGGAAATATCTAAGATTATATCTTCTAGTAATCGAATACTGAGACCTCCTCCCACATGCCTTGAAGGTCATAGGACAAGACTAATTATACTTTTAAAAGAGTCATTAACCTTCACATCTTAGCCCTTCAAGTTTGCCCATTATGCCTTCTCCTCTGTAATCTATGCAAAATAATGATGGTACACAGCCATGAGAAATTAAACCTTTGCCTGTGTTGTCTGTGTCATGGCTTTTCCCTGGTTTCATCCAGAGGTGACCAGTGTATGTCATGTATATCTAAGGTAATCTAAGTTGGAGGAAATGTGATATTTTATCCAGCATATCTCACACTAATGCCCAAATTTTAGCTAGTAGTTGCTTTTGTGGTTTTGCTGGGTTTATTGGAATCTACAGTGTTTTCAAGTCAGAGGATAATCAGAACACACTGGGAATATACAAGTGTAGTTGTAGGAGAATACTTTAATCTTCAGCACCTTTACTACTGCCAAAACAAGTAAAACAGCATACAGCTCAAAATTCATATCTTGTGGTTCGCAGGGTTAGCAGTCATGGGATAAAAGCTGTGTTGTTTTCACGAATAAACCAGTCAAACTTGGATGTATGTATCATTGGCACATGTTATCAAGACAGTTTCAAAGCAGTTCCATGCACTAAAAACAATAAAAAATATAATAATTTACTGAATTCAATTCAGCCTATAATTTTATATTTAATGTATAAAATAGTAATTATGAAAAAAATGTTTTCTATGACATGAAATAATTTGCTGATGTACTTGACTTGCACATTTTAAATACTTTTTTCATTACTTTTACTGATTTTTCAATTCAGCTGTCTCTATCATCTACTTTAATAACTTTCTTTTTTGCCTGAAGGGACTCTCCTTGCTTTAGAGACAATGGCGATTATCTGGTATTAATACTAACTTTTAAACAAAATTAAGGGGTAGCCTTTCTGCTCCCAGAATTTTACCAGTGTATTTATTGTACACAATAGGAAAGCTTCAAGCTTAATCTGAAGCTATATCCTGCAGTATTATATGTATACCAATGCACATATATATGCATACCAATCTTAATCCTACTGTAAATAAAAGCCCCAGATGCAAGTCTCCCCATCTCTATGTCAGTCTGTACAGCTTAAAGCAAAAATTTACAGTGATATCTTTGAGAAGGTGTAAAATATTTTTTTTCCCTTTTAATGTTATCCACAGTAATGTGTAAGGGCTAGACTGAGGAAGGGGCAAGTTTTGTCTAAGAATTAAGTACTCAAAGTAGACTCTAGACATCAGGATGATTTACCATAAAAAATCACACATCTTGAAGAAGAGTCAAAAGGAAAGGTTCAAGTAGGCTGTAACAAACAATTGACTGTCATTCCACCATGTGAACCATATTCTTTTTACTCAAAAAGAGAGTTAGAAACATGCTAGCTGCTTTAAGTGCTGAAGCTGAAAGAAGAGATACATATTTGAGCTCTCAGGGTTGGAGGAGAGAGTTGATTGTTATGCAAATTCTATATTTGACCTCCTCTCTATTTCCTTCATTGAAAATAGAAGTTGCGATAATCGTATTTTGCGGGACTCTGATCTTGTTAGTGTATGTTAGACAATGTTCCACATCTAATGACTGAATCAAATGTCAAAAGCATTTAATTTCTGATTCCTAATTGGGTTTAGGTGAGCACTGCATTGGAAGTGAGCAGGAACCTGCTCTGAACTGCAGATGTTCTGGAGCTGGACAGATAGAGAAACCTGTCACAAATCACACGTGAGGAGTACTTTATTCCAGGGAGAGATACAATTCAGGATAATCCAGTACTTCGCTTTAAAATAATACCTTGAACAGATTCCTCTTCCTCTATTTCCTCCCATCACAATCCTTTCATATTCTGATAAATATGAATTTTTAAATGGTGAAGAACTGTAACATTCTTGATCATAATTTGGTTTGTTCCCAGCTTTATGATACATTCCTATCACCTCTTCATCCTAAATCAAATCTTAAACCTTCCCCCCTCCTTGTTATTTCTGACTTGAATTAACTTATTTGTTCATTCGGAATGCAGACACTTCCATTAAGTCCTACAATTGTTGTGTAATTGAGGAGCACCCCTTTTCAGATATTTTGTCAAATAGATAAAGTGTATGTGACTATCTAACATTAAGTTGCAAAGCAATGGAAATGTTCTTTGCTTTTGATTATAAAGTTTTTGGCTTTTGTTGTGGGAGGTTCCTTGTTTGTATATAAAGGATCACTAGCTTTCACTGATGATCTCACGAGTGACACACGTCTTATCCTTTTGCCCATGTTTTCTTGTTTTACTTCATCAGTTATGTCATTCTTTGACGCTTTTCCTATTGCCTTCTCATCACTTTTCTTATCTCTTTTCACATTTGTTTCCTTGTGGCATTGCCTCATTCAGTACATTACACCCTCCAAGTTCCTTGACAGCTTCTAGATTCATTTCTTTTTTTCTCTTTTGTAAAGGTTTTGTTTAGCCTTTGATTTATTTTCCTCTTGTGCCAGTTCTTTCTTTAAGTTTCAGTTGTACAATACTCTTTCAATAGTTCATTCCCTGTGTTTGTTGGATTGCACCACCATTAGGATTTTTCATAGTCACTTTCTGGGATTTTGTCTTCCTGTTTCTGGCATTTGCTATTAAATCTGGATTGAAATTCTTATTAAGCTCAGCTGCATTTGATTCAGGATATGCATGAATTTTAAATATACTGAGTTGACATGCTCTGAAGAAAACCAAATAACAAAGGCAATTCTGAGAATGTGTTCTTGAGTGAATTTGACTCTGTGTTTGTTTATAATATGTGTAAACATTAAGGAATTAAAGGGAGTGCCTGAATGAGAACTATTGTTAGGAAAAGCAAAACTCAGCACAGAATAGGAACAAACAACTAAAGAACTAAAACAAAATAATAAACAAAGGGTAAGCAGGTGCAGAACTTGAAATAAAAAAAAATGTTTATTTAAACATTTTAAAAGTGACTTAAAAGTAAATATCTGTTTTCTTATTGTTCTAAGAATCAAACTATAATTTAAACTGATTTGCTCCCCTTCTCTGATGGTTCTGTCAAGTTGCAACTGGCAGCGATTCATTTTGCTGGTGAGAGGGTAATTTTCCTCTGATTTATAACTGTCTTCTTTTTCTTTGCTTACCTCTGATATGTGTCTCTAATTCTTCCTTATGTAGGTGGTTCAATAAGGATTTAGGAATTTTATATACTGTTTTAAGGTTTTGGCCTTAAAAAACGAATACTGTGATGAATCTTTCCATTGTTACTAGTGAAACAAGCAATCTTTTAGAAAACCCAAACAAAATCTAAGCCACAGAGGAGCTAGACAAATATAGTAAGAAAATGCTTCTGCTGTGAATAATATATATTTTAAAGGGACCAAATAATAAGATGAGCTTTATTATCTAATTAAAGAAGGTGGGATAAAGAACAGAGCAATGAAGTGACTTGGGGTCTGAGCTAGGAATAGAATCCAGAGGGGCCTGACTCCCTGGGCAGATTGCCCTTCCCTCTTCCACGAGCAATAACTGAGGGGTCTCTGTATGACACCCTGCCTTTGATGAAATATACACTCTAGATGTTGCTTAATTAATTGTGTTCTACCATAATGGTGGCCTTTTTTTAAAGAATTAATGTTGCAAGTCATTAATGATAAACTATTTATGGGCTCAATATGTAGCTGCTAGAATGACACTTCTTCCTAATCCAAGTGCCTGTGTCATGTCAGAAGACAGTGGTATTTATTTTTCAGGGAGTAAGTACCAGAAAATGCTGCATGGGATGTTCTTTCCTATAAAGCCCTTATTAATATTTACCCCAAAACACATGGTCTAAGTCTGATGGAGTGAAAATAAGTGTCACCTCTTATTAGAGGTTTAGAATACAGATGCAACAGTTCATTTATGTTTTTTGGAGTTAGTATCATTAGTATTATAGTGTACTGCAGGGAAATCCTTTACATCCAGCCATTGTGGTATAACAATATATGTCCTAAGGAAATGTTCTTACAATTTACCTCTATAAAATAAATTCTCCAATTATTAATTAGAATTAAAATTAGAATTCAAGCTCTGCTAGAGACTTTGTTGAGTAGATTGTAGCCTGAGAAATACAAAAATTGGAGAAACCTGGCTGGCATATGATGTCTTTTTCAATTGACCTTAAAGAAGGTGCATCCAAGGCAGAAACAAAAAAAAATACCTAAAATTAAAACTTAAACTAAACAATGTTTAGAACATACTGGAACTCTGGATTTGTTACCTTATTCCATAGAAAGTGTATAGAAAAATGGGACCTTCTTTACCTAGTACAGTAACTATGATAAAAGTCCGAGTCCACACACTACATATTCCCTTAAGCTGTCTTTAATGAATGCCATTCTCATTAATTTAATTGTGGCTTACATGCAGATAGCAATAAGGTAATTGAAGAAGTTCTTCATTTAGAAGCAGTTTATATGGTTATTCCACATGAAGTAGCAGGGCTGTACAGTGTTAAAATCAGGACAGAGATGAATTTTCAGAGACACCTTTAACAGCAGTAATTGCTGATCTCCAGTAGTGAGTCATTGCTTTAAGTCTGAGAGGATCTTAGGGGTGGAAAGGTTCTTTAAAGGAGAAAAATGACCCTGGTTTTGAAGGATTAAAAATTAATTTTCCTACCGCAAACTGTCTTCCAGCAGAGACTCTGTCAGCGTGGCAACTAAAGCTTTTGGAGAAGGAGCCTTCCTTTTGTTTTGTGATTGCCCAGCACTAAACATAGCAAAGTTCTGGAGTGCTGTGGCAATAAAAATGTTGAGTAATAGTAGGTCACTGGGAAGAACATAAGATGTATGAAGCTGATACAGCCTTTCAAGGATGTCATATTAAAAGAGAAAACCCTTCTTTCTGCTACTGCTGAGTTCAGGAACTTTGAATTAAAAAAATCAGAAGAAATCTGGAATTTCTTTGCTTAGAAGAAAAAAACCCCACAAATGCACACCGCCCCACCCCACCCCCTGCCAAACATTTATAGTCTGTCTTTTTTTTTTTTTCTTTTTAGTAATAAGACAGGAAAAAGAGATGCATATAGTTTATTGGTGTAAAATAACTCTGTTTCAGCAACCTGGCTTCTAGATAGGCTTTGTATGACCATATTTGTCTAACACATATAATTCAGTGTTTAATATTGTATTGGAATGGCATTCTTATTTGCTTAGTTCTTTGTGTCTTTAGGAAAAAAAAATCCAAATCTAAACAAATAACATCAAACAAGTCAGGCATTAGTTTGATGTCTAAAGGTATTGAGAGTCTGGGTAGTAAACTTATTTTTCACCATACTAGGATATGTTGAAGCTCGTATCACAGCCATCTATACCTAAATCTGCCTTTGAATGTTCTGTTTTTCCTTAGGACTCTGGTTCATCACCTGCTCTCAGCCAAGCACCACTGGCTGAACATTGTATGTGCATAGGTAGGTTGATACAACTTTAAATGTTATAAATGAATTTTAAATATGATGATTGCAAAGGTTTTACTTACACCATGATGATAATAAGGAGGAGAGACATTTTTGTGTGTTATTTAATGTTAATGCAATATAAAAAACTTGAAGCATACATTTGGCTGTCCCTCATGATGTTGGTTGGCATTGAGAGAAGAGGAGTCATCCTGTAACAGTAGAACTTTCACTCAGTATTTAGTTGGATACTGGGTTGTGGAACCAACCAAAAAACCAGATGTGGAACAAGGTTCTCAAACAGCTAACAGGAGGGAGCAGGCAATCAAGTTGTTAAAGCTTGAGTCCTTGATGTACTGGCCAGTGTGTCCTCATGCACCAGAGAGGGAGGATTTGGGATATTTCTTTGAAGAACAGGTGTAAAGGGTATTTGGCAATCCCTCATGCATGCATACTGTATAGAAATTAGACCACATTAGAAACCTATTTGCAGTAGCTGAATTTTGATGAAGTTGCTGTGTAAGTCAAATATCTCCCCTATCCCACCAGCTCTTTCTTTAAGAGGCTTTCTCTCTGCAATAATAGTTATTTTCATTGTTTAGGATTATTCACTAAAACCTAGTTTTTTATTTTTTATTTTTATTTATATGTTTATTTACATAATAAATTTTATGTCTCCTTTGCATTCTTTTTCTTTTTCATTCAACCTATGACTCCAGTCTAGCTGCTTTATTGTTTCTTTTATTAAAAATAGACTTTCTACTATAGTGGGGTTTTTTTGTTCTAGTTAAGTCTTAAAAAATTATTTTCTTATAAATAGGACATACATGGTTTCATTGCAAGATAGAAACACAGATAAACTTGCAGTAAAGGAAGGGTAGATAGAACCATTCATATTAAAGCTTCCTGATAACTCCTCTTATATGAATGCATTTTATGGTGCTTTCAACTTGATAAAACTTTGATTTTTGGAGATTTATTTTATTTTTTAGATGACTGCTTCCACCTGAGATTTCACTAAAAAATACAGCCAACATATTTTGGACATTTCCAAAGAGGTGGAAAGATGTGCTGAATTCCAGAAGAATTTAAAAGGCACCCACCAAGTTTCAAATGTCTCCAGAGAAGATTGTTGAAATGGTAGGTGGGTGGGTTTGGTTTTTTTTTTCCCCTTTTCACAATCCAATGAGGTTTTAACCATTGTCTATCCCTGTAGATGCCAAAGCTGTGTTTTTACTGAAATTGATATTTTAACAGCTGATTACCCCACGTGCCTTCCTTGTAGCATATCCAACCTGAAACTATTATTATTTTACATTTCCATTATGACTGGACGCATAGTCCTCAGCCAATTTGTGAGTGTGCTGTCCTAAATATAGTACAAGCACCAACAATTAGTGTCTGCTGCAAAGAATCATGAAATTCTGAAATAAGTCCTAAGCGCTCTTAAAAAATTGGGCCTTTTCACAGCACCTCAGACAGAGAACCCCTAAATTACAAGACTTAAAATTCCTTCCTATGCCATTAAAAAAATCAGGGTAGTTCAGCTATGCCTGTTGTTCTTTCAACTTTTTGGAGTGGCAATAAGAGACTTCGTGAATTCTGTATTCACTTCTTTAAGTATTATATGTATGGCAGTGGTGATCAAAACTTCAGGGTTCATATCTGTTGTCCCAAGTTATATTCACCTGTTATGTACATACTACTACCTAACATGAGCAGGAGGAGTCACCTTTGACTTTTTACAATTCTCCCTTTCTTTTCTTTTTTCTTCTTCTTCTTTTTTTTTTTTAAACAATTATCTTGTTTTATCAGCAGCATAAGAATTCATATGAGTTTTGCAGTAATTTTGAAATTCTAACTTTTCTTAAAGATGATGTGAAGAAGTCTCCTGGGATATACACAACTCATGCAATGGAATGCTGAGCTGCTGCTATAAAATATAAAGAACTGAAGAAATCAAACCAGCCAGGTGAGTGCTGTCTTATTTAATAAAGATTAAATTGCAATACGTTGGTGTTTTTATTGACAGCTTTTTATGATTAAATTCTTAATCTGATGTAAACCAGGTAACTGCAGTGGAGTTACACTGACCCAAACCGCCTGTAAAGGTTTCGGTAATTTCCATAAAATATGGCCTAGCTTCCAAGCACTCCTAATTTTAGTTTTATAAATTAAAGCACAACCAGCGAGATTTGGCCACTCCAAGAGATGGCATCATAAACTCCTGTCACTCCCAAAACATCTTGCACTGAGCAGAGAGGTTAAGTGTATTGACCGAAGTATATAGAGCAGCTTACAACACACTCATTGGAGAGCTAGGATCTATGAAATAGAAGTATCTATACATTTATGGAAACTCTTTTCATGACTTTTGTAAGTGGAACAGTGTCAACACGCAAAATTTACAACTACTCAAGGAATTATATTCTGAGAGCTCTGTGCATTTCTTACAAGTGGAAAATATCTTGAGATGTAATCAAGGTGTTATAGATTATGGCAAAAAGAAGCAGGGGTTTGTTGTTTAAGAAATTGGGTTGTCTTTGATTGGGTCTTTCTGTTTGAACCTGCTATTGCAGTTGCTGTGAACATCAGGATTGTAGAGAAAAGATCCTAAAACATAAATGAATTGTAAATCAAAAAGAAAAAAGAAGAAGAATAAATGAAGTAATTGAGGACATCTATATTTTTTGAAAAGCAATGGCACTTTTTCAAGCATGTATTGGCAATATTTCATAAACGTGCAGATTCAATAACTACATAAATGATAGGGTGAATGAGCCTTAATTTGACTGAATTTGATCTATTACTGTTATACTAGCTATACTGTAATTCACATTTTGTCATGTTCAATATTTTGGACCCAATTTTATCTTTTCCACACTAGTAAGCGATGACTTTAGCAAATAGTTTTGTTGCTGGAGTCAATAGGATTAATCATTTCAAGGATGTGCTCAATAAAGAGTTCCAAAATTGAGCTGTTGGGCTTGAGCTCTGTGTCACTAGAGAACTCTCTTATCTTCCCTTGAAAGAACTCTGCAAGCTTTTACTAATATGCCGGGAAACTACGGCATATTAGTTCAAAAACCTAATGCATGTAATAAGTAAACAAGGAAATGTTAAGAAAACAGAAAAATGTTTGTAGAGCTGCCAAGTTATTTTAAGCTTTGGAAATGATCTCATAATATGGAAAAATAAAAAGGAATGTAAATGACTTCTGTAATATTTCACTTTTATTAAATAAGAACTGGCATAATTTTTCTTCCTCATAGAATTCCCAAACTTTTTGCTGAGTGATTCAAAGGAAATAGTTGTGCTTATCATTTAAAACCATAATCAATGATTAGTCCTCCAATTTTTGGAGATAATGTTGTTAGCAGTTTTCTCCTTTTGGTCTATCAATATGTCTGACAATGGGTAACATAAACAGAAATATTATCAAGAAATAACCCATTGTACTTTTTTTTTTTGTGTGTGTATGTCAGAGCACAACTTCTGTCTCCACTGTCAGAGCATGAGATCAGCTTTAAGCATTATGTTCCAAACATATCATATTATATCAGCATTATGTTCCAAATAAATCCCATCTTTTCTTCCTTCCATCATTTGAAGGCATTTTCATCAGCTACACTGACAGTCATCTGCGTCCTATTCTCCCTGCATCTAAGGTACCTAATTAAACAGCAAATGAACACATATAATAATATATGACATGCCTTGGTAACAGTGCATGCAGTGAAGAAGAATTACAGTCTTAATTCTTAAGTTAAATTACAGTCTTAATGATCAGTTATCAACTAAGATTATAAATTCTTCTTTCCTTGTTATTGATAAAAATTTTATTTCATGTGGAGAATTTATTGCTTAGTAAAAGCAGGAGAATACTCAGGAGAATCAGTGAAAGAATCGTTTTCCTGAGAGTGATATTTCAGACAACTTTGAAATATCAAAAATGTGTCATCTGGTTCCTGGACAAAAATCTTGAGGTGTTACAAATTTCATCTTAAGCACATAGGCAAAGTTGGAACAAAATAAAAATGCTTTCAAGAAAGACAAATGAATCCCAGAGTTAAATTGCAAAGTTTGAGAAGTACATGTTATTAATGAAACGATTCTGCCTTTATAGCAAATAATGAAATAATAGTTTTAAAATCACTTTTTTCTTAGCCTTACTGGCTTCTGTTTTTCTCTTCAGCCAGTTTCTAGTTTGTTTAGTATTTGACATCAAACGCGTTTCTAAATGGATTCTGAAAAATGACTTGGGAATTGCCAGATGATAGAAGATCAATCTCAGATGCCCTGAATAAACAGAAAACAAGCTTTCTGTTTTGGTGCTTTCTGAAATACAGGTATTGACTGATAGAGCAGAATTACATTATCATATCAAAATGTTCCAGGTTAAATTTTCAAAGACATAAATGGTATCACATAAAATTATATTTTCCTTTTTAAGTAGGATAGCAAATGAAAATTCAGTTTGACTTGTTCAATTAGACATATGTCTTGGAAAAAATTCACCTAAAGTATTTGGTCTTTAAAAATCTGGAATTCAGTTGCTAAAAAGTCTGTTTGGCAAACTCTACTGCCTCTTGTCAAAAAAATGAGCTAAGAGTTTTATATGGCTTATAAAGCTCTATTTTTACTTTGGATAACTTGGTGAGTTTCCCATAAAGCCACTAAGAGCCTGTGAATGTTCAGTAGTTCTATCTACACCAACGTTACAACAAGGGATACAGTTTTGATACTGGTGCTCGGAATTATGTGCACAGTTCCTTGTCATTCTTTGACAGAAATATTCCATGCTTATTTTGGATCTGTTATGACATACCGAGCACTACATATATTTAGAATCAAATCCTTTGGGATCAACATGCAAATATAACAGGGTTTGTGTAAAGGCACAAAATCTGGCCTTTTACAACATGTCAGCTGATAAGATCAGCTGATCAGTAAATTTGACCCAAAGCTTTTAAAGACACTTTCCTGAATATTTCAAATCAACCTATTTTTGCACTAACATTGTATATAAAGAAGCTCTTTTGGTGTGATTCATATCCTGGTATTTATAAACACTGTGATAATTTCTGCACCAAATGATGTTTCCACTAAATAGGGAAGAAATTAAGAATATATGTTCTTAAATATCTTCAGGTTAACATGATCTATCATGAAGTTCAATAATTGAGTGTTTACCATTCTAATTGAGATGAGTCTTTTGTGCCTCTCTAGTTCAAGTAACTCAGTATCATGCAGTGCTGTTATTTTGTAGTGCTCTGTCTAAAGGCTTTGCGAGGCTCTCTCTACACAAACCTGCAGACAGATTACTCTGGCTGCCCTGCCCACCCTACCTCAATTTGTGCAGAATATTCCTAGTAAGTAAGTCCATTTACTATGTCCATCAGTGAGACATCTTTCTACTCACTTCTTACTTTTCAACCTCTTTCAATATACTTGGCTAACAGACCTAGGCTTTTTTACTCTAATGCAAATTATCAACTAATTGCTATTAACTTGGATTTTCTGGTGTTCCTAATTATTTTTTACATTTGGTTTCGGTTGGGGGTTTTGGTTTAATTTTTTTTTCTTTTTTTCTTTTTTTTCTTTGTTTGTTTGTTTTCTGATATATTCTGAACTATACACTCTCCACTGGAAAAGCAGCGTCTCCCCAGATTTGTATAGCATATAGTCTTGATCCTTTATGGAGTTTTGAATATTACAGAATACAAATAAATGGTAATAACAAATAATAATCTACTCATTTAAGCACTGATTATCACTATTAAGGTGGAGCTAGTAACGGTTTTGTGTGAGAGTTCATTCCGGGTGAAAAAAAAACAAACCTCCAGCAATAAAAAGCACATCATCTCTTGCTGCAGCCAAATATTTGTAAACTGAAGTTGCTGAGAGTCTAAGTGGGAACAGTCATCTTGCACACAGATGGGACAGTCTTATGTTTGTGAACTTTTGCCCTAGGCAGCAAGAGGGTAAAGGAAAGGAGTGAGGAGAGAACAGAAGAAATTCTCACTAATTATTACTTATTGCACAGATGCTGTGCCTTGTAATAATTGTTTCACTCAGCACATGTGTATAATAATCTTTAGAAATAGTCTCAGAGTAATTCAGATACAGCAGGTAGGTGTTATTTTGAAAATTGCCATTGGGTGTTTGTATACTTGTTGGGTTTGTTCCTTTTTCTTGGCCACCTTTAACAGAATGGTATCCTAGACTATTAATGATGTCAGAGATTAAATTATGTTCTATAAACACAAAATTACACCCTGTACTTTCAGCTGAACTGAAAAATCATTCACAATTTGAAATAAAGAATCTGTATTTTTTATCTCTTTAAGTCTGTTTTGAAGTCTAGAACAATAAAATAAATAGAGTTGTGAAGGTGTCTTTGTATGGTCTAGCACTTTGGTGAGAAAGTAAGAACGGTCAGTTTGAGAGGGGAGTAATCTTAAGCGCTCCCCTACTTGAAATTTAGTTGCATGATATTTTCATTTGTGATGTTCTAGAATTCGCTGTGCATCTTGGATGCTGTTAATGGAGGTTGTTGGCATTCACTGTTAGGTTTTTTACCTCCTGGTTCATAACTGGCAATGCCACATTGTTTCACACACAGTGAAATCATCAAACGCTTTTGAATCTGGTTCGGTAGGAAATATTTTCTACAGAGATTCATGCATAAAATCTATCTATCTGTGGTTTTGTTCATACCTTATGCTTTCTGAAATATGCTTTATTATTTTGCAGCAACCTAACATGCTCATTTTATGTCTCCCGAACTCCACTGATACTGTTCCTCCAGCCATTACAAATTGTCCACAGGCTACCACCATAACCACTGAGACACATCCAGTACAAGTCAACTGGGAAAAACCTGAAATTAGTGCCAACAGTGGAGATGCTTCTATGTCCAATTTCTGCTTCCAGTACAGAACTTGTCAGGCTCAGTATATAGACCGTGAGGAAGGTGGAAACAGATTTCCTGCTTTAAAGTGATCATCAAAAGTAAGTGATATTTTAGGATAGGGCTTAACAAATTTGAATCTGGACACTGCCACGTCTTTCATGGTTCTGTTTCCAGTACCAAACTCAGTTTATGTTCTTGTTTCCATGCAGAGTTTGCTATCAGGTTCTTTATACCAAATAGCAGGAATATTTTAGAGTTAAAAATAGTTTTCTGCCACAAAATTTTGGTGCTAGTGAACTAGCACTTTCGTGTATTATCACTGTGTTAGTTCAGAGAAACACTTGTTTATTAGGCAATAATTTTCTATAAGAATTGTTATTTTACCATTTGCTTGAGTCATAAATACTTAAAGGCTTGGGTTACCAATGACCTCTAGTTGTCTTCACTGCAGTCTGATCACTGTGCTTGGTGCTGTGGAACCTGTACGGGTTCCTGTAACGTTTGTATTTTCACTGATAAAGCCCTGCATTTACATGGTGAAGATTTCCAACATTTTAGAATGCAACAATGAAATGTGCTGACCAATAATATGATGATGTGCTATCTGAACTACACACCTGCTTGGAAAGCTATTGCTGTTATTGCAGTCCCTCTGTGGTGCATTCTACTCATGTGGACACTCTTTAAGGTCTTCATTTCAAAGCCAGATCACTTGCTCAACAAAGGTAAGTTTAAAGTAGTTAAAACCATGGGACCAGGCTCAGACTTTGTGCCAAAGTGACTGAGATATGCACAGAAAGGCTATTATGCCTTTCTTCAGTAGGAACTACTTCCCACAGAGGACTGAGAAGACCAAGAGGGTGGTAGATATGCTAAAGAACATATGTAAATCTTATTACTTCCACTTAAGACTCTATCATCTCTCCAGTAACACATAAGTTTTTAAACTAATTTAAGAGTGTTCCCGTAAAGGATTGATAGCTTTAAGCATTAGATTATTTATCAATGTTATTTGTGTTGCTAGGTACTCTAGTATGCAGAAGCAGAATGATTTCTAGTCATCAGAACTTTTGAGAAGGTTTTCAAGCCTGTGATTGCTCTAAATTCAATGAGCATTTTTCAGATGCAACCAAATGTTCTGAATTAAGATCATAACATTGAAAAAGTAGTTACTATAAAAGTGAAAAAAAGAAAGTTACTTACTCTGGCTTGGTTTCTTATAGAAGCCAAAGCATGACTACAAAGCTTCACTGACATGATGGCAGAACATGAAAGAAGTTTGAGGATGGGAACTACTTCCAAAAATACATCAGGAATAGCTTTTACAGAACTTCCAAAACATTTTTTAAGCTGTTTGGAGTTTGTATGTTCTCTTAGATTTCAGGTATATTAAAAATTCCTACAAACATATTCATTACTAGTTAGCCTTTTATTCTACGCATTTCATCATTTAACCTATTCTTTAAATGCTATGGGAATAGTCTTATCCTTATTTAATCGTAAGTTTCAGATGGAAGTTGTGGGGGTTTGGGGTTGGTAATTATATGTGCATGTATTTTAAACATATTTTATGAAAATATAATTTATTACCTGCCAAACCTGAGCAGGACTTCACTTTAGGGAGGAAAAAAACCCCAAATGTTAAGGTTGAAGGTGCTGGTAATATCTTTGATAGTGGTTTGCTGTAAATGGTTCTACCTCTTTGAATATAGAAATCTGAATCCTACAAGAAATTATGTTTTTAGTTGGCTCGTACATATTTTTTAGGAGTAAAGTAATGACATAGGCTTTCTTAGCCAGAGTAACACTGCACAGATTGTGACCAGACAAGATGACTCGGTTATTCAAGCTCTCTTTCTCATTTATTTTAGAAAATTAGTTTGGCTGCTTATCAGGAAGTGACTTCAGCAAGGAAGCACAGTAATTCAGTTATCAACTTTTTCTAACTCTTCCAACAAAATGCATAGAAACTCAGTGTCAGAAAAATATTTATTTGCAGCTTCATATCTTCAGAAACCCTTGAAGGTTTATCTGTCATGGGGGAGGCAGGGGAAAGAATGAACAATTCTAAGAGCACCTAAAATATATCATTCCATTATAGGCAGTGATACGATTTTCCAGGCAAAGTAGCTCAGTCATCTGTTTGGAGGAAATTCCTCCAGCCCCTGGATCTTGCACCTTTGTTTCTGATTGTCTTGAAAGAAGCCATCAGAAAATCTCTAGCTTGGAGACTGTGTTGCCCCCAGTGCTGCTGTTACTTTTTATCATATATTTTATTTGGATTGCTGAAATTTCAATGTGTCCTCTAAAGATTGCTGTTAATACATTTTAAAGAACGGAAATAATGATAAAAATTGGACAACGTTCAGAGCAATTCACAGTCTGTTCAAAGTTCACACTGTCTCACACTGTCAGTGAGAAGGAAAACAGCCATATATGAGTAAATTCAGAAAAATACATGACAGGCAGCAGAAGTCTCTTTCTTAAGAGGAAATTTAGCTTGGAGAAAGCTTCTGATGTCTATGGGTAATTTTTTTTCCCATTTTAACTTTCTTTACTTCGCATACATAAATTCACAAGAAATAATTATCCATACTATGGGTGAAAAAAACCCCAGTGTCAAATTAATTTGTATTTTCATTTTAGTAGACCAGTCATCTTCACTCCACTTCCATCATTGCCTAACCTCTATGAATAGTATGACAGACAAACTCATTATCTATTGATGGAGTTGGAAAGAACTCTTTTATTTTTAATGTCAGTTTAAAGTATAGGGACCATACGGTGGTTTCTGTGATTCAGTAGCCTCTCCAATATGTGTGGTCAGCAAGGTTTTTTAAGTACTCTTATACCCATTCTGCAGGTAACACAAAGAAAAGTGTAAGCAGAGCCTGGGACTCTTGTGTTGATAGTTGGGTATTTGTCATTTTGGGGAGAAATCTAGAGAAGCAATAATAGGTACTTTGTTGTAGGAGAAAACAAAAACATCCAAAGGATATTGTTGTATGAAAAGACTCAAAGAAATATGTAACAAAGGAAAATTTTTAACTTCTTTAAAAAATAATATGAACGAAAGCTATGTCACATATTTTTCCAACAGTTGGTACTTTTCTGTACTAATTTAAAGAAACCAGCAAAATCCAAAACTGTGGGCTTTTGGACTTTCCATCCATCAGGCTGCAATTTGACTACTCAGCACTTTCAGACACGTTGCTGAACACAAGGGAAATGTAATCGTATAGGGATTTAGTTAGAAACCTAAAAGAGGAAACGAAATCATCACAGAGGTTCAGAATGACATTGGAAAGAAAGAGGAATGTCAGCCTATGGCTAAACCATTAATGATACTGGATAGAATCATCTCGGAAAAGAGGTGCAGGCACAAAGATTTCTAAGTAGGTCAAAGCAGGCATCCTGCCTCCTCAGCTGACAGCGGGTATCCATTGCTTTGGAAGGGAGCCTTCATGGAGACCTTTTTGCCTGAGCAACTGTGTGAATCAGCAACCTGACACTGCTGCTCTGCAGGGGGATGAGAGCTGGACCGAGCTCCCAGTGTCTAGTCCGAGTAGTTATGTTACTGGGACAACGAGTGTAAACTTCAGCTGTTTGGAGACCGTTCCAAGGAGAGTAAGAGTATTGGCACAGCCCTGCCGTAAGCAAAGCTGGAGTTTTGCAGCTTGTACATCACAGAGACTAACAAATCTTAATGCTATTGTGATCAGATAAAGAAAAATATTTGTAATCTAATTGGGTTGGGCTGGGAAAAGAAGTCTGGAATCACCGAAGGGCCATGTTTTTTGAAACTGTCTGAAAAGAAAAAATTCTATTGCAAAAATTATCCTGGCAATTTTTTCTCCTTTCCAAGAGTAGACGGAGGAATGTTTTACATGCAAAAGCATGATTTGCAAATTGAATATAAACACGAAATGATTTAAGACTTTGAGTGCTCTGGCTAAAAGGATAAAGCCCAAAGCAGCTGTTTGCTTTGAGTGATATCAGAAAACACCAACCAAACCCACAGTTGCCTTATTTTGCCTAAAATATGAATACTATATTAAAGATAGATATTTTGATAAAATCTCAAACTATTGCTCAAGGCAAGAAACTCCAGAATGTTGTTACTCAAGATGTTATGACAGTTTGCTGTTATCTCTTGAAAGGTACTACCTATTGTTGATGTATATGTTAACTCTTACCATATTTATCAGATAAATTGGCGAGGTCTTTTTTTAAAGCCATTGAGGATGTATGTATCTTCCTTAAGACCAGAAATTAGATACAAATAAGTAACCTGCTTAATTGCAAGTCTGTGTACTGAATAATGCTAAAATACACGATAAAACTATTGACTAGGCATTCACTGATTTTCAGCTGAAATGGAACAGGATACCCACTAGAATTGGGTTAACTGACACGGTAGTTCTGCCTCGATATATCCAGTGTGTAAACGGATTAGTATGGAAACGCTGATGATATGGTTTCCCTGCTGAGAGGCCGGTGTTGTCAGGGGACAGTGAGAGTATCATAAACTGCTGAGGCATAATTCTTTAGAGTTCATTCAATGCCACTGTTACAGACTCATCATGAAGCTTAAATAGTGTGTTTGAAGGGAGTCAAGAAAACCAAACTATCCAAAGCCTTTAAAAGATGGCTCTAGAGCCTGAAGGAAACAGCCAGTAGGAAAGTAGCAGTTTGCATTTAGAGCAGTCTGAACTGTAGATAGGACTGTATTATTTACAAGATAGACCTACACTGCAATCAGGGATTTCAAATCAGGGATCTGCACCGACAATTAAAGCGTCTGTGACGAGAATAGCTTTAATCTATTAAGTCTGAGACAACATCACATGTTGACAAAAGGAAAATGTCAGGGAAAAATAAACCCAAGGTGTGTTGGCTACAATGGCAAAAGAACAGAGAGAAGGAAATATGGGAAACTGTAACATTTCAAAATTTTGATTTTTGTGTTCTGTAATTTTTGATGAGTGCTCTGTATTTTGATTTTGTGTTCTGTATTTTGTCATAGCCTCTTAAAAATAATGACCTTCTCTCCTGGAAAAATACTGTCTTGGTGAATAATTTCAATTTGTTTAGAAGGAAACAATTCTTTCCTTCACTATTTCCTCTATATTTGGAAACTGTCATTCAGTACATAACTTTTTTTTAAAAATTGAACAGATTATTTTCTTACAGGGGAGTTTAGTTACTATTTTCTTCTGATGTGATGGAAATGGAGTTTAATCTGTGGCATTTGTTTTATTCAATTTAGAACCTGATTGTTCATGTACTAACAAATCACCTCTGATGGAGACTCCAGCAGCAATTCTGCATCATGTTCCATATGAAGGGCACCGATTCCTATCAAAGAGTGCAGTTCTGGTGTATTTCTCTCAGACTTTTCTTACATGACAAATTTCTCTCATTTGGCTGTAGCCTGGCAAAGGACGAAGCATCATGTACCAGAAGCTTGCACGGACAAGGCACTCTTGAAAAATGTCAACAAATTTGATTGCTTAGAGCTTTTTGCTGATTTCAAGCTTGTTGATTCACATTCAGTTGCTGTTACAGAAAATCACATCGAGTGAGTATGACCTAAACTGAGAAAAGAATGGGTTTGTTTCCTTGTCTCCAAGTAGGCTGCCTCTTGGGTGATAGATTCTGATGTCAGATATGCTGAAGTATATTGAGTTCAGAAGAGTTACAGAGGAATAAAGCCAGTGTTACTGGGGATTTGGCTTGAGTATACAGCCTGCTTTAATACTTTTGCAAGCACTGGTTGCAATTTCTCTACATTTATAAAATACACATACATCCACACACAAGATTTTTAGTGACACAGTTTTTGAAGTCCTAAATATAAACTTTCTGCAACAATATTTTCATTGTGTCTTTCAGCAAACCCAGATATCTTAACTTTTTTGTGTGTGTGTGTCCAGAAAAAACAACAATAAGCTAGCACAGTACATTTTACTATCATGACTATTTGTTGAGTGGTGGTCCATGCTAGGTATGGAGTCATGTGGCAACTGTACAAGAACAACAATTTTTAGCACAAAATTATTGAACAAAGATTCTTCAAGGACCTATCATAGGGGATGCTGATTTATAGATCCAAAATATGCCCTGGAGCCTTGGAGAGCCTTATGTTTTTCTTCCCCATTAGCTACTGCTGCATGGACTGTGCTTGGAAATTTGCCAGAGTAGATATTCCAGAAAAAATATTTATGGTTAAATTGTTTTGTTCCAAGACGAATAAAGAAAATCAAGAATAAAACCATGCAGTCCTCTTTTATTCTGGAGGAACAGAACAGTGTTCACAAGGGGAGCTCTGAAATAACTGGACTGGACTAGATATTGTGGTAAACTGCCAGTGTATGAAGGACTTGCTGATGGGTACTCTAGCTGTTTTAAAAAATATATCTTAAAAGAAAGACATTAAATGCTGAAAAGAGCAGCCTGGCTCTTAGAACAAAACCAAGATAGACTCGAAGGAGGCAACAAAACTAAGTAAACTAAATATTTAAACAAAAGAGGACCAGAATATATTTGACCCTGTTCAAATTCACATGAGAGTTGAAATAGTATCATCATGGAGCTCTTCTCTTGCAGTTGTTCCTCTGTGGCTCACAGGAAAGAATAAGAGGATAATCCACACCAGACAGTGTCAGCTAAGAAGGACACCTGAACTAGTTTACTGTCAAGATGGCTGGGTCATCACAGATCTTCACTGAACTGACAGGTAAAAATGGATCTTGTCATGAGTATTTTGCTCTGAGAGTTCAAGTCCTGCCTATATTGGAGCTCTGCACCTCTATTGCACTCCCATTGCAGGCTTCAGTAGGTCTGAGGCTCACATCTTGTGATTGCAGACTTCAGAGGCAGTTAAACTAATCTGCAAATGAATTGACTTTGAATCTCAAGGCAAAGCAGGATAATTTTAATGACACATAGTTGGAGGGGTTAGAATATTGTAATTCCCTATCACGTGGCCATGCTTAAGTATTTACAGATGATGAAGAAAGCTTGCAAAAATAAAATGAGAAGTTCAAAGCAAGTGGGAAAAGCAAGATCTTTTTTGCTGAATTGTGCTTTCTGTCATCACTGAAATGAGAACATGCTGCTCACACTGTCTATTTGTTACTGAGGGGATCTTGTGTTCTCAATTTTTAAACAGCTATTTATACTGGAAGGCAATGCTGTATAACAGAAAAGGTCTGTTTGGCCTTTCTCTACATTCAAAATAACATACTGGATCATATTTCATGTACCTTTAGTGTAGTTCTTGAGCTGCATTGTTTGAAAAATAGAGTATAAAGGTGATGAGACAGTAATATCTGCCAGGGTTGTCCTTTAAATTTAAACATCTTTCTTACACAATCAAGTGCGATCTTGGAACTGTAATTATAAAAAAATCAGTGCATTAACTGGATTGTTCAATCACATTGGGTCCCTAACAGGAGAGCCACTGCAGTACCTTGAAGTTGATTGCAATGAGGCAGCAGAGATAAAAAAGCTGACTTTAGCAACAGTGCAACACATTTTTGCCAGGTACCATAGTGATGTTAATACATAACATTTTTCCATTCATTGTGGCCTGGAAACATAATGCAATTTACCTTGAAAAGGTAAAAATTTGATTGTTGGTGTTTTCTGAAAGCCTTAATTTGATTTTTCATTTATACATTTTAATGTACTTCGGAACATATTCTCTCCCTTTGTAGTAACTCACATTCTCCTGGGAATCTCACTTATTTGTAACTAAAAGAAAACTGTGATTCTTTAAGTGTATCTATCTTGCTAAACACAAAGGCTGTCCATCAGCAGACACAGACAACTATCATGCCTTTAATTAGAGGACATACCCCTATTGTCAGTTTAAAAATCTGATGTTTTCCTGCCTATAGGTCATAATAAACTTTCAGAGGCTTTGAAAGAAATATTTAGGCCTTGAAATGAAGATATTGCAGAACCTATAGAAAAGTTATGATGAACGCAGAGGCTGTAGGGTCAGCTGATCAAATGCAATTGAGTGCATTAGTTGAAATCTATGGTCTCATATTGGTTGTTAAGAAGTTGGTGAATGCAAAATGCCCAATGCATTTTGGGCATTTTGGTGTGTAGACCATATAGATGATGCTGATTTGTGAATGTGATGGCAGTACTGATTGAAGAGTTTGGTGGAAGCAAGCACATCCACATTTATTGAATCCAAATCTGTGCTAGCTCTGTACAGTTAAGAACAAACCATTGCTAGACTAGTTGTTCTCATTACATTCATATATTGTTGTTTTCAGCTGCGAACAAAGGAGACATTTCTTAAAAATGAATTTTCAACCTTTTTTTTAAAGGATTGTGCTCAAATCTAGAGAGCTGGGTTGGTCTAGACATCTTATTTAAACTGCTTTATTTAAGTCTATGGGAACTTTCTTATCTAGTCTAGAAACAGGAGACAGTATTTAGACTCTACAGTAAATACCTTCAATTGTAAATATTGCTTTAACAGAAACAGGAATGACTTCTTTACCTTTTGTACCCATTGTAGGGAACTGAGCTGGAGTTCATCATGTAGCACCATTGTAGTTAAAGCCAGATTATATTATGTTGTGAGTAAAGGAATGAGCCAGGAAGAAAAAGAGAAAAGAGAAGAATATCCTTTCTCTTAACCATATGGGCCTTGCCCACTGATGCTGATGGGAGAAGCCTCAGGCTCCCTTTTACCTTTTCCTGTGGCTGCCTGGAAAGGGAGAAGGCCTAAGCAATTTTTCTTTATTCTGAAGTACACTTCTTTTGCAATGATAGAGGGCAGACTCTTTTTGGAGACTTTAAATCTCTAGCAGTCCATACCTGTGCAAGTATTTTTTTTTTTTTTTTTTTTTTGGTTAAAACTCCTCCCTAGCTTTGCATGCTAATAGTGTCTGTGTGTTTGTGGTATTGCCAGTGGCTTGCATTGTGTTCATGCCGTCCGTGTATGCTTAGTAATCTTATGCTTTATTTATTTTATTCTTCTCCTGGGTTAGAAATATGATGAATTCTTGGATTTGTCTGGCTTTCAATTTGCAGCTGCCTCTGCCTGTAGAAACTGATGGGGATTCCTTCTCCCTTCAGTTATTTCAACAGCATTAAAAAGGCATAAACAGGGAGTGATTGAGGAGAAGGCCAGAGATTCCGCAGCGCAGTGAGGAGAGTACAGCCAGAAACCAGCTCAGTGCATTCTTCCCTGCAGGAAGGCGAAATGCCAGGTATTCCCCAGTGCCAGAACAGCTTTACTGAGGAAATGGGTGTGAGTTAAAGACTCTCTGAGGCTTCGTTTCCTTCACTCCTGTGCCAAGTGTACCTCGACTGAAACGGAAAGTCAATGAGTGCTAGTGACTGGCCCGCTGCACTCCTCCTGCGGTCCCACCACAGCTGACAGGGTTGGGAAAAAGGTGCTAGGTGGAACAGTATTACCTCCAGTGCCCAGGACCTTCAGAGAAAGCTGGTGGAAGGGAAAGTATCTTGTAGGGATGTGGATACCCAATGGGTGCTGGTCTTTGGTGAATACTAAGAAACAGGGGGAGGATTTAATTTGGGAAAAAAAACAATTTGAAAAAAATCATGTCAGTGCCAATGAAGTACCAAGGTCTGAGGTGGTGAGGAGAGTGAGGTGTAAAACTCAAAATATTTTTCTCAAACTTACATAAAAAGCATATTTTTCCACTGTGAGAGCTCTTCTAAAAAAACACATTACATGACTTAAAAAAATAAATTATTTTCCCATTATATAATGAAATAATGTAACTGTATGTAATGCTGTTACTGCATGCAACAAAAACAAATTTCCAGAATTCTGGTGTTAATAAGTAAGTTTCCATTTTGCTTTAAATATTTTTCTTATTTCTGTGAAAGCTTCCTGATTCAACTTGCTTCATTAAGGATTTCTTCTATTTCAATTAGAGATGATTCTAATCAGCTTTTTAATTACAGCTAGAGCAGGCTAATTTCAGAATTCCTGACTTATAAACAAGTCCCAGTGGGGGAAGATAAAAAAAAAAAAAAAGAAAAAAAAAAAAGAAAAAAAAAGAGGTGGTTAGCTTTAGATGAAGTTGAAAAATAGCTACTGTCATTTCCACTGTCAAAAAAGAAAGAGAAACATTTTCTGTACCTCAGAGCAAATACAGACCTGGACTGGAAAGGACTGTTTGAGTCATTTATAACAGGTATTTGTTATGAACATTCTGGAGGAAATCATATTCTAACTTTCTAAACTTTTGTAGTTAGTCCATTGCATCATCATAAAGCCTATCACAATTCTGTTAAACTGAGATGCTTTTTGCAAATATAAAAAACATGGCAGTGTCACTGTGCTGTATCACAACCCACTGAATAGTAATACGAATTTATTATTATTATTAAAGTCATCTAAGTTGGAGATCTCTTGCTGTGAATTTTGTTCTTTTTGCAGATTCTGAAGTATCCATGGTGATGATCTGCCCGCAGAATATTGAAAGAGACCCTTGAACAAGGAAACTCCTACTGTCATCATCC